>SJYX01002533.1:40272-131304 GCA_006410675.1 Oreotragus oreotragus
AGCATATTAAAAAACAGAGACATTACTTTGCCAACAAAGGTCCATCTAGTCAAGGCTGTGGTTTTTCTAGTAGTCATGTATGGATGTGAGAGTTGGACTATAAAGAAAACTGAGCACCAAAGAATTGATGCATTTGAACTGTGGTGTTGGAGAAGACTCTTGAGAGTCCCTTGGATGGCAAGGAGATCCAACCAGTCCATCCTAAAGGAAATCAGTCCTGAGTATTCATTGGAAGGGCTAATGTTGAAGCTGAAACTCCAATGTGGCCACCTGATGTGAAGAACTGACTCACTGAAAAAGACCCCAATCCTGGGAAAGATTGAAGGCGGGAGGAGAAGGGGATGACTGAGGATGAGATGGTTGGATGGCATCACTGGCTCAATGGACATGAGTTTGAGCAATCTCTGGGTGTTGGTGATGGACAGGGAGGCCTGGTATACTGCAGTCCATGGGGTCACAAAGAGTCGAACATGACCGAGCAACTGAACTGACTGACTGACTCTCTGAACAACTAACACTTGCATTAAGGTATGAAGAAGACAAAGCAGACTAATCCCTGTGAACTGATACTTACTCTGAGGAGAAACTCCTGAAAGTGGAATCAAAATTGAGCAAGATTTAGACAATATAAGCAGAAGATAGAAATTTCAGGTAAAATTTGGGAGTGCGGAAGCAGAACAAAACCAAAAAACCTTAGTGAATGAGTCCCATTGTGAACACTAAATGAAATAGCAAGAGAGAAAACATATTTTAGGATCTATTTTGAACCACACCCTCTTCTAAAAATCCAGTAAAATTAACAAAATTGAGCAAGATAAAAAGAAAAAGGTCAAGTTCTACTCAGTTATTATAAGAAAAAAAGATCAAATTCTATCTAACATTATTATAAGATTTTTTTAAAGAGCAAAATTACATTCCTACAAACATTTTGAGGATTCTAGAAAGACATGTCCACAAAACAGATCAAATCACACTCTACTCTTTCAAAACAATCTAAAAGGCATTAAAAAATATGATCAGTGATATAAAAGAACACCATGAATCACAATTAGAAAAACTTAAGAATCAGGTGAAAAAACTCAGGAAACAATCAGAAATAAAAGAAAAAATCCAAAATGAAGGCTAAATTAAAAACAAAAATTAGTTAAAAAAGAAATTAATGCTTTAAGTGGAGTGAAAGATATTAGTAAAAGGAAGAATTTTTAATTTAAAAAATTAAGAAAAAAAGAGAGAAAAGATCTGAAAATCTTAAGACTTTCCTGAATAAAGATTTTAAAATGCCACCTGAAACTTAGATATTGAAAGAGCTTATTTTAATGTGGATTTTAAATTGTTAAAAAAAAGAATATGTTATGCATCGAAGCAAGAAGAGTTAGTGTTCTTATAACAGAAATAAAATCTGATAAAATAAAATCAAGCTTGTTAGCAGTAACACTTATGCTACTCAAGGAAAGGAATGTAAGCCAAATATTTTTTACCCAGCAAATCTGACACTCAAACACAAAGAATAGACACAAATAGTTATTATATGCAGGAAGACAAAATATCATTTCCATGAGTCCTCTGAGAAAAAATAAAGAAAAATCTTCAGACAATTACAATAACGAGAGAAACTTTGATACAAGTTTAGTTGTAAGCATTAAAGGTGGAGTTAAAAATGGAGATTAAAGGGAGAAGATGGCTGATAATGACTTTAGGCTCTGAAATTTTACAAATAGTACAACTATAAAAGATGAAGCGGTGGTAAGAGCATATCAAGAATTTTTTTTTAATTATTTTTTTATTTTTTGTATTTATTTTTTTACACGAACTCCCAAAATACTCTCAATTACATGTCAAGTAGAGGCAGTACATGAGTACTGTTATTGCCACTTCAGCTTCTTTCCATTTCCATTTGCATGGAACATCTTTTTCCATCCCCTCACTTTCAGTATGTGTGTGTCCCTAGGTCTGAAGTGGATCTCTTATAGACTCCATATATACAGGTATTATATTCATTCAGCCAGTCTGCATCTCTTGTTTGGAGCTGAGTACTTCATCATGCTACTGTCATGTGCCCGATATGGGATATTCTGTCATCACTTAATATCCTTGAGAAGCAGGCTTTATGGTGAAGCAAAATGGAATACATATGTCATATAAAATAAATTAAATTTCAAATTTTTATTGTGCTGTATTTGAATTAGAAATATGCCTACGAACCCATGAGTCACACATACACAGACACACGTGTGCACCCACAAATGCATATTCTATCTAACTCTGCCTGCTAAAGATGCCTAGAAAAAATGACCCACACAACTGAGACCAATAAAATTCACTAGTGGACACATATGTTGGCCCTGAGATACCATTTTCTACTAAAAGAACCCAGAGCTTCTTGCAAGAATGGCAGTTCCCAGTCCATGACAGAAAAATAAAGATAAAAATGGAGCATATTGTCATACTCTATAGCATGAGAGTTACCAAAATCTATTAAAATCATAACAAAAGACCTCAGTTATCAACCTAAAAAGGCTCCAACTGGCCAAAGTTGGGAAAAATGAACTTCAGTCATGATAATAATTGCAACTGGTGAAGCCCACCCAAGTATGTTAAAACACAAGAATTCTTACAAAAAAAAAAAAGGGAAGAAGAAAGAAAATGAGTAATCCATTAAATAAAAACAACAAATAAACTTTTAAAATATTAAAGAAAAGAATTCTTACTAAAGAATAAATATTTTAAAGTAAAAACTGCACGGTTATATGTTATATTTGGAGCATAAGAATCCAATTAATTTTCTCAAAAACTGATTTTAAAAATCAAGCAATAATGCTGTTTTTCCTACAGAAGTGAAAGCACTGGGTAGCCAAATAGTATATGAGAGAAAGTATTCATTTTTATGAGTATTCTATCTAATAATGAAAAAAATGACAGAATCAGAATATTACCAAATTTGGCAACTACCTAAATTCTTACAACTAGGCATTGAACATGAACAGCTATTTACATCCCAGAAAGAGAAACAAGGGGATATTTTGCCCTTCTAAAAAAAGACACCTAAAATCCTGTCAAGGGGATTATACATGATTCTGAAAAGTCATCTGGACCCAGCTAGCTGTACAACCTAAGGNTACCTAAATTCTTACAACTAGGCATTGAACATGAACAGCTATTTACATCCCAGAAAGAGAAACAAGGGGATATTTTGCCCTTCTAAAAAAAGACACCTAAAATCCTGTCAAGCGGATTGTACATGATTCTGAAAAGTCATCTGGACCCAGCTAGCTGTACAACTTAAGGAAACACAGAAGTCAGAGGAACACATTAAACAGTACCTAAAATATGCACTCTTCAATATTCAAGCTTAGAAACTCTGTAGGGCTGATATTTATATTTTCAGTAAATAAATGATAAAGAAAAAAGCTATCAAAGGTGAAACTGTAGATTAATAAAAAATTTTTAATTATCAAATAAAAAATTAGATGACTATTTAGCCTTAGAGAATTACATTTGGGAGATAAAACAATAAAGAAATTCAAGGAAATGATTGCTATAAAAATTAAGATAGTGATCAGGGTGAAGAAAGTAGTAAGATTAGGATAAGGCATATACAATGACTGATAACATTCTTTCTTGACCTAGTTGGTAGTTACAAGTTTTTCACTTGAAATAAGCCATTAAGTTACATATTTGTTTGGTGTGATTTTCTAGACCTGTGTTTCATATGTTAACAAATATTTAAACCAAAATAATAATGGATTAATATTCAACCACCATTGTATACTAATTTTAAATTAATTCATCTCATTGTAAAAATGTAAGATATAATTACTTAAGGTAATTTGTGAATTCCTAGTAATTTACAAAATTAACAAATTGTTTATTAGATTAGAGCTATCACACCTACAAGTAAGAAATGTAAAACAGATTCAATTTAAAGTAGCACCGACAAAACCAAAGAACAGCTTCAAAACTTCTTTTATCTACGGGAAACTGATGATGTGGGAGGTGCAGTAATGTCTGGAGCTTTCACTGTGGTGGGGCTGCCATCTTGAGCCTCTGTTCCAGAAACTGAGCTTCCACTTGCTCAGGCTGGGATGAGGGCAGAAATGAATCATGCCAAAGAGGCTGATACTGTGGAAATCACTTCCAGTCCTTCCGGTCACTTCTCTGGGTAAAGTGTCACCATGAGCAGAAAGCCAATCCTCCATAATGATGATTTACAGTTGGAAAGTGGCTTTAGGACAGATTTACTGTTGCCCTATTCACACCACTCTGTTTCTATCACCAAAAAACATTTTTCCTGTAAAAAGCAATGTTAGGAAAGGACATATACATCAGAGCATGTTAATAAACCCTCTTCCTTTTCCCCTTCAAGGAAGTAAACAGTTCGAAAAGAAAGAGAAAACATGTGCACTGAGAGAGTGAATAAAACATTGAAGACATCTAAAGCTTGTACAGGAGAGAATAAACATTTCAGCAAATACTCAAGTCACTAGACATAAACTTATTATCTACAAATCTCAGGTTACAGTGAAAATTACAAGATTGACACATCTTCAGAGAGTGTATATAGATATACATTTTTCTTGTTCTCAAGCACAGTGATTCTACAAATACCAAGCAAGAATAGCTCCCACATACTCATCACCTACTATGTGCTAAGTGCTAAACATAATCATTCAACCTTAAAAATAAAGGCTAGAAAACTTGAGCTTAGAAGAGTTAACTGACTCAAGGTTATATTGCTTATTCTCTTAACCAATATAGAATTCCATACTTATAAAAAGAGATGTTAAGATGTTACATTTCAGCTGTGACTCAAAGATAATTCTTCTACAAAAATTTAAAAAAAAGGATCAGATAGAAAATCTGATTAAAAAGTCAATAAAGTTTTTTTTTAATCTGGTAAAAAATTATTAAGTGAAGATTGTTCAAAGGAGGTGTTCTCCTTAAGAACTTTGCACACACAGATGTGCAAGTGATTCCTTCAGACCATGCAGGCCTTTTATGAGAGAAGGTCCACATGGTTCTTCTTAAGGTCCATCCAAGAAGACTACCTTAAGAGNTAAAGTTTTTTTTTAATCTGGTAAAAAATTATTAAGTGAAGATTGTTCAAAGGAGGTGTTCTCCTTAAGAACTTTGCACACACAGATGTGCAAGTGATTCCTTCAGACCATGCAGGCCTTTTATGAGAGAAGGTCCACATGGTTCTTCTTAAGGTCCATCCAAGAAGACTACCTTAAGAAACTAGAGGTATGATTTGATTCCTAACAGCAGAGGAATGAGTCCATCATAGAACCAGAATGGAGATGTATCTGAACCTTTCCAAAGGGACTCCCAGGAAAGAATCTTCAGAAATAGGGGAATTCTCCAAAGGAGCCATGAAACGCTCAGGATTGGGGTGGACTTATGGAGAGACCACTAGCTTTAATCACCCACAAATCCAGAAAGCACCAACATCAGTTCTCAACGCTACCAGTGCAGTAGCACGCTTTGTTAGCACTTAAAAAAAAAAAAAAGTTTTCTTTTTTAAAATATGTATTTACCTATTTGGCTGCACCAGGTCTTAGTTGCAGGATCTTAAGTTGCAGCATACAGATTCTTAGTTGCACCATGTGGGATCTAGTTCCTTGGCCAGGAATCAAACCCTCGCTCCCTCCATGGGAAGAACAGAGTCTTAGCCACTGGACCATGAGAGAAGTTCCTTTGTAACACCTTTTATCTCCTCCTTTCTCATATGCCAAGTGGTCAGAAACTGTTTCAGGGAACAAGCTAATGGAAGGAGCACGAAACCTCTGATAGGGTAAGAGAAAACGTCACCTCCCTTGTTCCTTATGGCAGATTTTCCACCTACTGCAGGGGGAGGAGAGGAGTCTACAAATTGCAGGGCCTGAATATTATTTGGTTTTGATGGTATTAACCACGGTTTTTACTGAGCTGAGCCTGGGTTTTGTGATTGAATTTGATTCTTATTTATTACTTGAGAGTAAGGAGAAATGTTATGGGGCCTGCCAGGAAGAGAGGAAAAAGAAGCTTCAGAGGTGAATTTAAATGGAGAAAAGAAAATAAATATAAAGTTGTTTTATGATTACCTTCCCTGAGTTTCAATTGCTCAACATAGGAGTTACATTGACATTTGTGCTTCTGGCCAAATGTGGACCCCGTAACTTGTCAGTGGAATGATTATTTCTGCCATCATATTATTGCCCCTATATGCCTCATACATAAGTTCTCTTTTTTATATCCAGGAAAATCTCAGTTGACATGGTTATGACTCACATGCCCACGTGGTGTTTAAAAAAGGCTGACGACCAATAATTGTTTTCAGAGAGCTATTTTACTGTGAAGGCACAAGTCTTCTCTGGATTGCCTACAAAATGTCATCTTTATCACAAGTCAGCTGCAACTGTGCTTCTCTGATATTTGTACCACTCATGTGAAATTTATTTATTGGCTTTTATCATGATTTTGATCAGATATACAATCTGTCTTTATCACATATATGTGTGCTGTCTTTCCCAAATTAGACTGCATTCTCTTTGAGGACTGGTTCTCAAACATCTTCTTTATCAAATTAATCTATGGCACCTTACAGAACTTTACTCACAATGGGCTCAAGAAATAGGTAATGTCTAGAAAAATTAGTTATGTTAGCAAACCATGGTTCATCTTGTGACCTCCAACACTTGTTTCTATTTCTGTATCAGCTTGATGCAGAATAAATCATTCTTTCCATAATTTGAAAGCATCAATTCTTAGGTGAACAATGCAAATAAATAGAAGAAAACAATAAAATGGGAAAGACTAGAGATCTCTTCAAGAAAATTGGAGATACCAAGGAGAGAGATGCTTTCTCCTTGGAAGAAAAGATATGACAAACCTAGACAATGTATTAAAAAGCAGAGACATTACTTTGCTGACAAAGGTCCATATAGTCAAAGCTATGGTTTTTCCAGTAGTCATGTATGGATATGAGAGATGGGCAATAAAAAAGGAAGAATTGATGTCTTTGAACTGCAGCACTAGAAAAGGCTCTTAAGAGTCTCTTGGACAGCAAGGAGATCAAACCAGTCAATCCTAAAGGAAATCAACCATGAATATTCATTGGAAGGACTGATGCTGGAGCTGAAGCTCCAATAATTTGGCCACTTGACGCGAAGAGCTGACTCACTGGAAAAGACCCCAATGCTGGGGAAAATTGAAGGCAGGAGGAGGAGGTGAGATGGTTGGATGGCATCCAACTCAATGGACATGAGTCTGAGCAAGCTCTGGGAAATAGTGATGGAAAGAGAAGCCTGGCATGCTGTAGTCCATGGGGTCACAGGGTCAGACATGACTGACTGAAAACAACAAAGGAGAAAGAGGATACATCCTGTCTTATTAGACAAGGTTTTGCATTTTATTTAAGCAAGTATGGAAGTTCAGGGCTTTTACAGTGAGGTGTGGGACATTTCTGCAGATCCACAAGATTCAGGGGGATATGTGGTTTCAAGATTATTAAATATATGACTCAGATATCTAATCCCAAGGCCCAGAGTCCCTATCCTTCCTAATCAGGGTCAGAGAACAGCAAACTTGCCAGATTGATAATTCAGCCCTCTAAGAAGTTCTATTTTCTTTTTAATGAAGTAGCTGAAGCTCCAATAATTTGGCCACTTGACGCGAAGAGCTGACTCACTGGAAAAGACCCCAATGCTGGGGAAAATTGAAGGCAGGAGGAGGAGGTGAGATGGTTGGATGGCATCCAACTCAATGGACATGAGTCTGAGCAAGCTCTGGGAAATAGTGATGGAAAGAGAAGCCTGGCATGCTGTAGTCCATGGGGTCACAGGGTCAGACATGACTGACTGAAAACAACAAAGGAGAAAGAGGATACATCCTGTCTTATTAGACAAGGTTTTGCATTTTATTTAAGCAAGTATGGAAGTTCAGGGCTTTTACAGTGAGGTGTGGGACATTTCTGCAGATCCACAAGATTCAGGGGGATATGTGGTTTCAAGATTATTAAATATATGACTCAGATATCTAATCCCAAGGCCCAGAGTCCCTATCCTTCCTAATCAGGGTCAGAGAACAGCAAACTTGCCAGATTGATAATTCAGCCCTCTAAGAAGTTCTATTTTCTTTTTAATGAAGTCCTAGGCACCAGCTTTTTCTATCCTCTGGTTGCAAGAAATATCATTTTTTTTGTATGCACTGAAGGAACATTTCTGACATTTACTATTTACACTAAGGTGGTGATAAATCACTCTTCATATTTCTTGGTCTATCTCCAAAAGATAACATATAGTCATCAAGAATTATAGGATTCATGTCCCATATAATAACTACACACCCTGAACTGCTCAGGCACCTAAAATATTGTACGGCCAATGAAACTCTTTCCTAGTTTTCCATGCCATTTATCCACTGGTGAAAGCTGTAACCACTGCAACCAAAGGCATTCCAGAGCCTATCTGTACTCTACCTACCACCAGTGACAGTGCCCTCATTACCAACCGTTCACCAATGATTCAGTTTCAACATTCCATTAGGTCTGTTTTTTTCCTCAGCCCACTCTGGGGAACAACTGTCTTAGATTAGGTGCCCGAAGGTTTACCAAAACATGTGCACACAGGAAGCTTACTGGGGAATGCTCTCACAGATGCAAAAAAAAATGAAATGCCTGGAAGGGAAGCTGAACTATAGCAAAGTGAGATGTAGTTGCAACAGAGGCCTCAGCTGATACCACAGGATAGCTCTTCACAGGTGTCCCAGATAGAGGCAGGGGGATAAGCCTGTGTCCTGCCGCACTGGCCATCATGCCACGTGGTCCTCTCAGAACGTGACTGGTCTTTTGAAAAGGAGTACTAGATGTAAGATGACATGAAGTCATAGCTAAGCATTGGCAACTGAGTTAAAGGAGAAAACAAAGACCTTGGAATATATTCAAGGCAGAGAAAATCAGTCCTATGTACCCGGTAAAGACATTTTTGAGGAAGCATTTCAAGACATAGAAGAGGATGTGAGATTCCAACCCTAGAGAGCATCAGAGGAAATTCAGAAAAGACAGGTGAGCCATTCTCGCTGCCAACCAGGGGTTCAGATCTCTGGTCTTCCAAGGCCCCAGGTACAAAGCCATCTCACTGCTAGTCATTAGAAAGACCAAAGCAAGATTTTAATAAAACATTTCCTACTTGTATGTGCTTAATATTCCTTAAATGTATATATGTGTGTGTATATATATATATATTAATAGAGTGTAGTTGATTTATTAATACAATGTCTTAGTTTCAGGTGCATAGCAAAGTGAATTAGTTATAAACACACACATATACACTCTTTTTAAGATTATTTTCCCCTACAGGCTGTTACAGAGTGTTGGGTAGTGTTCCCTCTGCTATACAGTAGGCCTTTATTAGTTATCTACTCTGTACATAGTAGTGTGTATATAGTAGTGCCAGATGTCCAATTTACCTCCCACTTTCCCCTGGTAACACCTTAACAAAGCCCTTGTTTGTTTGTTTAAATGTAAAAGCAAATACTACTATAGAAAAATGATCAAAGGACATGGGTCAGGTTTGTGAAACGAGGATATCCACAAATTTATTAAATACGAAACGTTAGACCTCACCAAGTAAATGAATTTTTATAAACAATGAGATACCATTTAGGCCTATAATTTTCAGAGATTTGAAAAACCTAGTGGTGTGCACGGGACAAATATTGGCCCTCTCAGGCACTGCTGAAAAGTGTACAAATTGTATTCATTATCCTGGAGGGTGATTATTAAGTTGAACAAGGTGTGACTCGAGTTAGCAATCTGCACCAGGGATATTCAGAGTAATTCTGTTTGTAATAGCAAGGAATTAGAAATAGCTTAATAACCCAAAATAGGGTTGAACATATAAACCATTCCATTGAACTACAAAATAAAATAGTGTCTTGCTAATAACAAAGGTGTTGTACAAAATACAGGTATTGTATAATTTGTGGAACAATAATTTAATTGTATCTGTTATGAGCTTTCTATTCCACAAGAAGTAGTGAGAAGGTTTGATATGCACATTTGTGTGTAGGGAGAGATGGATAGTAAAAGAAGTTAGAAAGAAGGAATATAAGGGGGGGAGCTGACTCAGGCATGAACTGATTTAATTCCACCTTGTGGCAAGGGAGTATGTAAACATGAAGCTAAGAGTTTGCTAGTGAGTGAGCAAAGATCACAGATTCTGTGGTATTCTTGGGGTTAAAAAAAATTAGTATGTTGCCCCAAATGACACAGTATAGCACAAAGATTATTAGCATCTAAACACATGTCTTAGCCTACCTTTGGCCCCTTGATGATTGATGACTTTCGTTTATTCATAAAGTCATTCAATTTACAAGCATTTATTGAGCAACAGTGGGTTTCCTTGGTGGCTCAGCTGGTAAAGAATCTGCTTGCAATGCAAGAGACCCAGGTTTGATCCCTGGGTTGGGAAGATCCCCTGAAGAGGAAATGGTACCCGCTCTGGTATTCTTGCCTGGAGAACCCCATGGATAGAGGAGTCTGGCAGGCTATAGTCCAAGAGGTCACAAAGAGTCAGACAAGACTAAGTGACCGAGTGCATACACATATCACTCAGTGAAACGGCCATGAGATTAAGTATGCATCCTTGTATTACTTCATCTAAAACAAAAAAATCCTTGGACTCTCACGGTCTGTCAGTGGTGACAGTGACTGTCTCTACTTCCTCTTAGATGAACTGCCCTCTTCCCCTGAGTACCACAGGCTGTCTGACCTATGTAAGAGGACAGACGGCCATCTCAAGGAAAGCAGGGGTGACATTCACAGCGCAAGTGGGTGGACATGAGAGGGGGCAGCTGCAGAATGTCTCAGCAGTCATCCAGTTAAACTCTAGGTGAAGAAGAATGAAAGAAAACCTAACCCAAGGAGTCTTTTCATGCTATGTCTAGTACCTCTTACTTTGTTACTTAACAGATGGGTATGGAGCTCTGAGAGTTAAGGAAACAGGTATGTTTCCTATAAAAAGAACAGACCCAGCTTTCAAAAAGAGAAAGCCATGAGTGGAATCTGTGCTTCAGGCTCCTTCCCTCAACAGAATCATCAGGCTCCCCATGTGGGGCAACACGTGGGAACCAAAGACCTTTGTGAGCTCTACAGCTGGGGTAGGAAGTCTCGCTCCCAGTCCCTATGGAGCATCACATCCTGCCCAGAAGAATGAGGATATCTTTGTTGTTATCTTCCTCACAGTGCCCTTTGATCCTACTAGAAGATCTGGAAAATGTCATTTTTATTCATATAAATTCTGAGGCCCTACAAAGTTATTTGTTTCAGTGATTTTCTTTCACTAGCAATGAAATCCATGGGTTGATTATAGGCTATGTCTGTAAAAAATTGAAAGGATTTCTTTTTATTCATTTTGCATTTGTATGCCTTTTCAGTTCCATCTGGAGTCCCCCTTGGTTCTATTCTGGGAGCAAGGTGAGTACCAGTTTTAGCTTTTCATTTGTGAGAAGAAAATCTCCACAGGTTGAAGGGTTCATTGGATACTTAAATTGATACCCTCATTGTGGTTATATTAAGCTATGTAAATCTTTCCATAATGCAACAGAAAATGCATTTTAATAGCCCATGCCAATATATGTAGAGTCTTAGATTTTACTCATCTCAAGAAATGCATAATATCCTTAACAGTTGGTCACATTTAGATGAAATCTGAACACATTTTGCATTGAGGTTACAGTTGATAATATATTATTCCACAGTCTCTTTTTCCCTGTCTTATCTCCTTCTGCCAAAGCAGTGATCTGAAAAGCCAAAGGTAATACAGATTTTACTTAAATCACTATGGAAACACAATAATTGCTGAGAAAGATAACCTTGCTAATAAGTTGGGTGTTTTATGGGTGAAAGAGTTTTTATACCTACAGGCAAAGTTAGTAAATTAATTGACTCAATATTTATTTCAAGTGAACTCAATGACGTTCATCTTTGCTCCCTGAGAAGACCATGCCTTAGTTTATTTTAGTGTCCTTAACACTTACCAGACTGTCTAGTTTACTAACTGCTTAAGAAATAATAATTATATAGATTATGGGATGGATAAACAGACAGTGTGGACAGACTACAATGATATCATGAACCATCTAGGAGTAGGACAATGAATGAGCAATGACAAGCACTTGTGAATCCAGCATATTATACAGTTTTTAGAGTAGCAGATCATTCTTTCCTCTATTATCTAGGGAAGAAGGTAAAAATGACATCAAGACATCACAGTCTTGATTGGGGAACTCCTAATCTTGTCAACCCCCCCAAGAATCTCAAAAGAATGTTAAAGCAAATATTTAACACAAGTCCTAATTCACATATAAGGGCCATCCCCCAAGAATGATAGTGTTATGATAGTGTTTGTATTAAAAAAATGAAATTAGTTGGAGGATCCAATAAAGGCCATTCTTAGCTATCAATCAAAAGATGGAAAGGAGGAGAAGGAGAGAAGGGAGAGGTCTTCTCAGGAAACATTTAAAAACAGGACTACATTTGCGTAAAAGCTTTATGGTGTCAGGAGACTGCATTTCTTCACTACTAGAAAGCTAGAGTTTTAAGCAGCTGAACACTTTAAGACCATGTGTGTTTACTGATTCTCTCCTTGTAGGCAAACACAACAAAACAGAATGTTCCTTCTTTGTAAAATAAATTCTAACCTTGAGATTCCGTTTTACAGAAAGTGATGAGAGTTAAAATATACTATTCAGAGATTTTTTAGAGACTCAAAAATGATTGTTCCTTTGGGAATGGTACCTCCTAAATGAACCAGCATTTAATTGGAAACAGAAGATGCCATTGTCAAAGTTACAACAGATCTATTTCTGCAGGCATGTGTGCTCAAGTATTACGTGCACATACTTAGCAGGCTTTCTCTCTCTGGTGAGCTACACGTGGCCTTGGACCGGCCTTCTTTCCTCCCCTCGCATGTAGTTGAGCTATAAATTCGTCATTAAAATTGGAAAACCTACACATCATGTTCATAATAATAGTGCCTTTATTTTCAGGCTTACTGGGTGAGACAAAGTACATCTTCAAATAGTGAGAGCAAGGCATAATTTTGATACAAACTTTAGTCTTTAATTTCAAGCAAGATATAGATGTTTTACAAAGGGAAGCCCTGTAGTCTATGGGGGTCACTGGCAGAAGATCAGTCAGAGAAAAAGAGAGATTTAAATGGCTTCAAACCATTAGATTTTTGCTAACTGTTGAGGTGGTTTTTTGTTTGTTTGTTTGTTTTTGGTGTGTTGGGGAGGGGTGTCGGGTGGAGAATTACAGAGCATGGGGAAAAGAAAAGGCCAGGTCTTAAACAACTTTGGACTGAGGTCATGGAATTTTAATCACATAACCTTGTTACCCCTTGTTCCAGATATCTATTGCTGCATAACAACCATTCCAAAAAGTATTGGAGTAAAACTATGAGCACGTTATTATGCTCATAATTTTGTAGGCCAGGAATTTGAGTAGGGTGCAGTGTGGAATGGCTCACCTTTGCTGCATAATATCCGGGCTTCGGCAAAGGTGGCATGGATGGGTGCAGTTGGCTGGGACTGCTCAACTGTGGTCTTGGTTCAGCCTGCTGAAGCTTCATGGATTCTTTTCTACTTCGTGTCTGCTGGCACTGGAATGTTTACAATGGCTTCTTTTCACATGTCTAATGCCTAGGGTTGGGTGCCGGGACAGCTAGGGCTATCTGTATATCTTTCTCCACGTGGCTTGTCTATGTGGCTAGACTGATCCTCCCTGCCACATGGCAATCTCAGCGCCCTGGAATGACTTACACGGAGGCTGGCTTCCCCAGAAACAAACATTCTAAGAGCAGTTTGACTTAGCTTCAGACATTCTAGAACATCACTTCTACCCCAATCTATCGGTCATCCAAGCCATTAAGAAAAGATCAAATTCAAGATGTACATCTCAAAAGGAGAAGTAAGATATACAGCCACTTTCAATATATCATACCTCCTCCTCATAGTAAAACCCCATATCATTTTTTCAAGTTTTACTATATTCTTTTGTTTAAAATCTTTTAAAAAGGCAGAAGAAAAAGCAATGGCATAAGNAAAAAAAAGTTTTCTTTTTTAAAATATGTATTTACCTATTTGGCTGCACCAGGTCTTAGTTGCAGGATCTTAAGTTGCAGCATACAGATTCTTAGTTGCACCATGTGGGATCTAGTTCCTTGGCCAGGAATCAAACCCTCGCTCCCTCCATGGGAAGAACAGAGTCTTAGCCACTGGACCATGAGGGAAGTTCCTTTGTAACACCTTTTATCTCCTCCTTTCTCATATGCCAAGTGGTCAGAAACTGTTTCAGGGAACAAGCTAATGGAAGGAGCACGAAACCTCTGATAGGGTAAGAGAAAACGTCACCTCCCTTGTTCCTTATGGCAGATTTTCCACCTACTGCAGGGGGAGGAGAGGAGTCTACAAATTGCAGGGCCTGAATATTATTTGGTTTTGATGGTATTAACCACGGTTTTTACTGAGCTGAGCCTGGGTTTTGTGATTGAATTTGATTCTTATTTATTACTTGAGAGTAAGGAGAAATGTTATGGGGCCTGCCAGGAAGAGAGGAAAAAGAAGCTCCAGAGGTGAATTTAAATGGAGAAAAGAAAATAAATATAAAGTTGTTTTATGATTACCTTCCCTGAGTTTCAATTGCTCAACATAGGAGTTACATTGACATTTGTGCTTCTGGCCAAATGTGGACCCCGTAACTTGTCAGTGGAATGATTCTTTTTGCCATCATATTATTGCCCCTATATGCCTCATACATAAGTTCTCTTTTTTATATCCAGGAAAATCTCAGTTGACATGGTTATGACTCACATGCCCACGTGGTGTTTAAAAAAGGCTGACGACCAATAATTGTTTTCAGAGAGCTATTTTACTGTGAAGGCACAAGTCTTCTCTGGATTGCCTACAAAATGTCATCTTTATCACAAGTCAGCTGCAACTGTGCTTCTCTGATATTTGTACCACTCATGTGAAATTTATTTATTGGCCTTTATCATGATTTTGATCAGATATACAGTCTGTCTTTATCACATATATGTGTGCTGTCTTTCCCAAATTAGACTGCATTCTCTTTGAGGACTGGTTCTCAAACATCTTCTTTATCAAATTAATTTATGGCACCTTACAGAACTTTACTCACAATGGGCTCAAGAAATAGGTAATGTCTAGAAAAATTAGTTATGTTAGCAAACCATGGTTCATCTTGTGACCTCCAACACTTGTTTCTATTTCTGTATCAGCTTGATGCAGAATAAATCATTCTTTCCATAATTTGAAAGCATCAATTCTTAGGTGAACAATGCAAATAAATAGAAGAAAACAATAAAATGGGAAAGACTAGAGATCTCTTCAAGAAAATTGGAGATACCAAGGAGAGAGATGCTTTCTCCTTGGAAGAAAAGATATGACAAACCTAGACAATGTATTAAAAAGCAGAGACATTACTTTGCTGACAAAGGTCCATATAGTCAAAGCTATGGTTTTTCCAGTAGTCATGTATGGATATGAGAGATGGGCAATAAAAAAGGAAGAATTGATGTCTTTGAACTGCAGCACTAGAAAAGGCTCTTAAGAGTCTCTTGGACAGCAAGGAGATCAAACCAGTCAATCCTAAAGGAAATCAACCATGAATATTCATTGGAAGGACTGATGCTGGAGCTGAAGCTCCAATAATTTGGCCACTTGACGCGAAGAGCTGACTCACTGGAAAAGACCCCAATGCTGGGGAAAATTGAAGGCAGGAGGAGGAGGTGAGATGGTTGGATGGCATCCAACTCAATGGACATGAGTCTGAGCAAGCTCTGGGAAATAGTGATGGAAAGAGAAGCCTGGCATGCTGTAGTCCATGGGGTCACAGGGTCAGACATGACTGACTGAAAACAACAAAGGAGAAAGAGGATACATCCTGTCTTATTAGACAAGGTTTTGCATTTTATTTAAGCAAGTATGGAAGTTCAGGGCTTTTACAGTGAGGTGTGGGACATTTCTGCAGATCCACAAGATTCAGGGGGATATGTGGTTTCAAGATTATTAAATATATGACTCAGATATCTAATCCCAAGGCCCAGAGTCCCTATCCTTCCTAATCAGGGTCAGAGAACAGCAAACTTGCCAGATTGATAATTCAGCCCTCTAAGAAGTTCTATTTTCTTTTTAATGAAGTCCTAGGCACCAGCTTTTTCTATCCTCTGGTTGCAAGAAATATCATTTTTTTGTATGCACTGAAGGAACATTTCTGACATTTACTATTTACACTAAGGTGGTGATAAATCACTCTTCATATTTCTTGGTCTATCTCCAAAAGATAACATATAGTCATCAAGAATTATAGGATTCATGTCCCATATAATAACTACACACCCTGAACTGCTCAGGCACCTAAAATATTGTACGGCCAATGAAACTCTTTCCTAGTTTTCCATGCCATTTATCCACTGGTGAAAGCTGTAACCACTGCAACCAAAGGCATTCCAGAGCCTATCTGTACTCTACCTACCACCAGTGACAGTGCCCTCATTACCAACCGTTCACCAATGATTCAGTTTCAACATTCCATTAGGTCTGTTTTTTTCCTCAGCCCACTCTGGGGAACAACTGTCTTAGATTAGGTGCCCGAAGGTTTACCAAAACATGTGCACACAGGAAGCTTACTGGGGAATGCTCTCACAGATGCAAAAAAAAATGAAATGCCTGGAAGGGAAGCTGAACTATAGCAAAGTGAGATGTAGTTGCAACAGAGGCCTCAGCTGATACCACAGGATAGCTCTTCACAGGTGTCCCAGATAGAGGCAGGGGGATAAGCCTGTGTCCTGCCGCACTGGCCATCATGCCACGTGGTCCTCTCAGAACGTGACTGGTCTTTTGAAAAGGAGTACTAGATGTAAGATGACATGAAGTCATAGCTAAGCATTGGCAACCGAGTTAAAGGAGAAAACAAAGACCTTGGAATATATTCAAGGCAGAGAAAATCAGTCCTATGTACCCGGTAAAGACATTTTTGAGGAAGCATTTCAAGACATAGAAGAGGATGTGAGATTCCAACCCTAGAGAGCATCAGAGGAAATTCAGAAAAGACAGGTGAGCCATTCTCGCTGCCAACCAGGGGTTCAGATCTCTGGTCTTCCAAGGCCCCAGGTACAAAGCCATCTCACTGCTAGTCATTAGAAAGACCAAAGCAAGATTTTAATAAAACATTTCCTACTTGTATGTGCTTAATATTCCTTAAATGTATATATGTGTGTGTATATATATATATATTAATAGAGTGTAGTTGATTTATTAATACAATGTCTTAGTTTCAGGTGCTTAGCAAAGTGAATTAGTTATAAACACACACATATACACTCTTTTTAAGATTATTTTCCCCTACAGGCTGTTACAGAGTGTTGGGTAGTGTTCCCTCTGCTATACAGTAGGCCTTTATTAGTTATCTACTCTGTACATAGTAGTGTGTATATAGTAGTGCCAGATGTCCAATTTACCTCCCACTTTCCCCTGGTAACACCTTAACAAAGCCCTTGTTTGTTTGTTTAAATGTAAAAGCAAATACTACTATAGAAAAATGATCAAAGGACATGGGTCAGGTTTGTGAAACGAGGATATCCACAAATTTATTAAATATGAAACGTTAGACCTCACCAAGTAGTAAAGAAAAATGAATTTTTATAAACAATGAGATACCATTTAGGCCTATAATTTTCAGAGATTTGAAAAACCTAGTGGTGTGCACGGGACAAATATTGGCCCTCTCAGGCACTGCTGAAAAGTGTACAAATTGTATTCATTATCCTGGAGGGTGATTATTAAGTTGAACAAGGTGTGACTCGAGTTAGCAATCTGCACCAGGGATATTCAGAGTAATTCTGTCTGTAATACCAAGGAATTAGAAATAGCTTAATAACCCAAAATAGGGTTGAACATATAAACCATTCCATTGAACTACAAAATAAAATAGTGTCTTGCTAATAACAAAGGTGTTGTACAAAATACAGGTATTGTATAATTTGTGGAACAATAATTTAATTGTATCTGTTATGAGCTTTCTATTCCACAAGAAGTAGTGAGAAGGTTTGATATGCACATTTGTGTGTAGGGAGAGATGGATAGTAAAAGAAGTTAGAAAGAAGGAATATAAGGGGGGGAGCTGACTCAGGCATGAACTGATTTAATTCCACCTTGTGGCAAGGGAGTATGTAAACATGAAGCTAAGAGTTTGCTAGTGAGTGAGCAAAGATCACAGATTCTGTGATATTCTTGGGGTTAAAAAAAATTAGTATGTTGCCCCAAATGACACAGTGTAGCACAAAGATTATTAGCATCTAAACACATGTCTTAGCCTACCTTTGGCCCCTTGATGATTGATGACTTTCATTTATTCATAAAGTCATTCAATTTACAAGCATTTATTGAGCAACAGTGGGTTTCCTTGGTGGCTCAGCTGGTAAAGAATCTGCTTGCAATGCAAGAGACCCAGGTTTGATCCCTGGGTTGGGAAGATCCCCTGAAGAGGAAATGGTACCCGCTCTGGTATTCTTGCCTGGAGAACCCCATGGATAGAGGAGTCTGGCAGGCTATAGTCCAAGAGGTCACAAAGAGTCAGACAAGACTAAGTGACCGAGTGCATACACATATCACTCAGTGAAACGGCCATGAGATTAAGTATGCATCCTTGTATTACTTCATCTAAAACAAAAAAATCCTTGGACTCTCACGGTCTGTCAGTGGTGACAGTGACTGTCTCTACTTCCTCTTAGATGAACTGCCCTCTTCCCCTGAGTACCACAGGCTGTCTGACCTATGTAAGAGGACAGACGGCCATCTCAAGGAAAGCAGGGGTGACATTCACAGCGCAAGTGGGTGGACATGAGAGGGGGCAGCTGCAGAATGTCTCAGCAGTCATCCAGTTAAACTCTAGGTGAAGAAGAATGAAAGAAAACCTAACCCAAGGAGTCTTTTCATGCTATGTCTAGTACCTCTTACTTCGTTACTTAACAGATGGGTATGGAGCTCTGAGAGTTAAGGAAACAGGTATGTTTCCTATAAAAAGAACAGACCCAGCTTTCAAAAAGAGAAAGCCATGAGTGGAATCTGTGCTTCAGGCTCCTTCCCTCAACAGAATCATCAGGCTCCCCATGTGGGGGCAACACGTGGGAACCAAAGACCTTTGTGAGCTCTACAGCTGGGGTAGGAAGTCTCGCTCCCAGTCCCTATGGAGCATCACATCCTGCCCAGAAGAATGAGAATATCTTTGTTGTTATCTTCCTCACAGTGCCCTTTGATCCTACTAGAAGATCTGGAAAATGTCATTTTTATTCATATAAATTCTGAGGCCCTACAAAGTTATTTGTTTCAGTGATTTTCTTTCACTAGCAATGAAATCCATGGGTTGATTATAGGCTATGTCTGTAAAAAATTGAAAGGATTTCTTTTTATTCATTTTGCATTTGTATGCCTTTTCAGTTCCATCTGGAGTCCCCCTTGGTTCTATTCTGGGAGCAAGGTGAGTACCAGTTTTAGCTTTTCATTTGTGAGAAGAAAATCTCCACAGGTTGAAGGGTTCATTGGATACTTAAATTGATACCCTCATTGTGGTTATATTAAGCTATGTAAATCTTTCCATAATGCAACAGGAAAATGCATTTTAATAGCCCATGCCAATATATGTAGAGTCTTAGATTTTACTCATCTCAAGAAATGCATAATATCCTTAACAGTTGGTCACATTTAGATGAAATCTGAACACATTTTGCATTGAGGTTACAGTTGATAATATATTATTCCACAGTCTCTTTTTCCCTGTCTTATCTCCTTCTGCCAAAGCAGTGATCTGAAAAGCCAAAGGTAATACAGATTTTACTTAAATCACTATGGAAACACAATAATTGCTGAGAAAGATAACCTTGCTAATAAGTTGGGTGTTTTATGGGTGAAAGAGTTTTTATACCTACAGGCAAAGTTAGTAAATTAATTGACTCAATATTTATTTCAAGTGAACTCAATGACGTTCATCTTTGCTCCCTGAGAAGACCATGCCTTAGTTTATTTTAGTGTCCTTAACACTTACCAGACTGTCTAGTTTACTAACTGCTTAAGAAATAATAATTATATAGATTATGGGATGGATAAACAGACAGTGTGGACAGACTACAATGATATCATGAACCATCTAGGAGTAGGACAATGAATGAGCAATGACAAGCACTTGTGAATCCAGCATATTATACAGTTTTTAGAGTAGCAGATCATTCTTTCCTCTATTATCTAGGGAAGAAGGTAAAAATGACATCAAGACATCACAGTCTTGATTGGGGAACTCCTAATCTTGTCAACCCCCCAAGAATCTCAAAAGAATGTTAAAGCAAATATTTAACACAAGTCCTAATTCACATATAAGGGCCATCCCCCAAGAATGATAGTGTTATGATAGTGTTTGTATTAAAAAAATGAAATTAGTTGGAGGATCCAATAAAGGCCATTCTTAGCTATCAATCAAAAGATGGAAAGGAGGAGAAGGAGAGAAGGGAGAGGTCTTCTCAGGAAACATTTAAAAACAGGACTACATTTGCGTAAAAGCTTTATGGTGTCAGGAGACTGCATTTCTTCACTACTAGAAAGCTAGAGTTTTAAGCAGCTGAACACTTTAAGACCATGTGTGTTTACTGATTCTCTCCTTGTAGGCAAACACAACAAAACAGAATGTTCCTTCTTTGTAAAATAAATTCTAACCTTGAGATTCCGTTTTACAGAAAGTGATGAGAGTTAAAATATACTATTCAGAGATTTTTTAGAGACTCAAAAATGATTGTTCCTTTGGGAATGGTACCTCCTAAATGAACCAGCATTTAATTGGAAACAGAAGATGCCATTGTCAAAGTTACAACAGATCTATTTCTGCAGGCATGTGTGCTCAAGTATTACGTGCACATACTTAGCAGGCTTTCTCTCTCTGGTGAGCTACACGTGGCCTTGGACCGGCCTTCTTTCCTCCCCTCGCATGTAGTTGAGCTATAAATTCGTCATTAAAATTGGAAAACCTACACATCATGTTCATAATAATAGTGCCTTTATTTTCAGGCTTACTGGGTGAGACAAAGTACATCTTCAAATAGTGAGAGCAAGGCATAATTTTGATACAAACTTTAGTCTTTAATTTCAAGCAAGATATAGATGTTTTACAAAGGGAAGCCCTGTAGTCTATGGGGGTCACTGGCAGAAGATCAGTCAGAGAAAAAGAGAGATTTAAATGGCTTCAAACCATTAGATTTTTGCTAACTGTTGAGGTGGTTTTTTGTTTGTTTGTTTTTTTTTGGTGTGTTGGGGAGGGGTGTCGGGTGGAGAATTACAGAGCATGGGGAAAAGAAAAGGCCAAGTCTTAAACAACTTTGGACTGAGGTCATGGAATTTTAATCACATAACCTTGTTACCCCTTGTTCCAGATATCTATTGCTGCATAACAACCATTCCAAAAAGTATTGGAGTAAAACTATGAGCACGTTATTATGCTCATAATTTTGTAGGCCAGGAATTTGAGTAGGGTGCAGTGGGGAATGGCTCACCTTTGCTGCATAATATCCGGGCTTCGGCAAAGGTGGCATGGATGGGTGCAGTTGGCTGGGACTGCTCAACTGTGGTCTTGGTTCAGCCTGCTGAAGCTTCATGGATTCTTTTCTACTTCGTGTCTGCTGGCACTGGAATGTTTACAATGGCTTCTTTTCACATGTCTAATGCCTAGGGTTGGGTGCCGGGACAGCTAGGGCTATCTGTATATCTTTCTCCACGTGGCTTGTCTATGTGGCTAGACTGATCCTCCCTGCCACATGGCAATCTCAGCGCCCTGGAATGACTTACACGGAGGCTGGCTTCCCCAGAAACAAACATTCTAAGAGCAGTTTGACTTAGCTTCAGACATTCTAGAACATCACTTCTACCCCAATCTATCGGTCATCCAAGCCATTAAGAAAAGATCAAATTCAAGATGTACATCTCAAAAGGAGAAGTAAGATATACAGCCACTTTCAATATATCATACCTCCTCCTCATAGTAAAACCCCATATCATTTTTTCAAGTTTTACTATATTCTTTTGTTTAAAATCTTTTAAAAAGGCAGAAGAAAAAGCAATGGCATAAGACCAAAAGATTCATTATCTTCCATTTTAAGAATATTCTCACTCTGCTGGTTCCTATTGAAATGGGAAAAATATAATTACTGGTAAGCTTGGTTGTATAGTCAATAAGTTTCCTTTGAAACAGAAATATAAATACCATGGAATGCAAAATCAAGTGCATAAATCGGGCATATTTTAATCCACTTAAAATGTAAAGTTATTTTTGTTCTTGTTGTTTGTAACTCTTCAATGGATCCTTGTGAAAGAATTTAAAGTGGACTAGTTCCAATTACAGGGTCTCGAAAGAATCCTGTATTGTTATTTTTCGTCACTACCTCCCCCTGTCGGGAGTGGGTAATTTGCACACCTGCTGCCTTCCTTGGAGGCTCCCTCTCTGAAATCAAACCCCGATTCCCCATCATCCATGGTCACCAAGATAGGCACAGTGATTACCATCGCAAGTTGATAAGGCAGACATTTGAATAGGTCCTCGCCGCCAATGGTGGGGTGGGGGTGGGTGTGCAATCAGCCCAAGGTTATCTAGAGTCACGAAAGCCACCAGCACCCATCCTTTGGCCAAGGCCAGGAGAAGGCTGATGTAGGCTTTACCAAAATGGAAAAAGACACATGTATCCCATTGTTCAGTGCAGCACTATTTACAATAGCTAGAACATGGAAGCCACCTAGATGTCCATCGACAAATGAATGGATAAAGAAGCTGTACATATACACAATGGAATATTACTCAGCCATAAAAAGGAATGCATTTGAGTCAGTTCTAATGAGGTAGATGAACCTAGAGCCTATCATACAGAGTGAAATACGTCAGAAAGATAAAAACACTGTGTACTAATGCATATATATGGAATCTAGAAAAATAGTACTGAAAAATTTATTTGCAGGGCAGCAATGGAGAAACAGACATAGAGAATAGACTTATGAACATGGGGAGAGGGGAGGAGAGGGTGAGATGTATGGACAGAGTAACATGGAAACTTACATTACCATATGTAAAATAGATAGCCAATGTGAATTTGCCGTATGTCTCAGGAAACTCAAACAGGGGCTCTGTATCCACCTAGAGGGGTGGGATGGGGAGGGAGATTCAAAGGGAAGGGATATATGCATTCCTATGGTTGATTCATGTTGAGGTTTGATAGAAAACAACAAAATTCTATAAAGCAATTGTCCTTCAATTTAAAAAAATATATGTTTTTTAATGTAAAGCTTTTTTTTCTAGGGTAATTGCGACCTTCCAACTTTCTATATTTTCCCTCATTCAAAACACTCTGGGCTTACCTCATAAATGTGTCTGAAATTTCTTCTTGTAGGATATATCTAAATGTGCTGTGATTAACAGGATTGTATTTCAAGTGTGTTCTAATTCAATTGTATCTGTGAATTTTGTAATTTGGCCTTTGAACTCTTATAACAAGTAAAAGTTTAAATGGAAATTATATTTATTGAGCTTTCAGTCTGTGCCAGGGAATATTATAAGCACTTAATATCTATTAACTTATTTAAATCTGAAAATGGCCCTATGTGTAGTATTATCTCCATTTAATGAAAAAGATATATAAAACTCAGCAAAGATCTTGCCCCAGATCATACAAGGTAGCTCTGGGATTCAGATCCAGATAGCTAGCTTTACTCATTGTTCTAACCACCATGGTATATACTGTCAAGTATCTCAAATGTTACAGCTAGAGACAAAAATGACTTTACCTAATTTCTCTAACTCTGATGTGTTCTTCTGTATATGAATGTTGAAGGATGCATCCTTTGTCTCTGTAACCTAAAATCCTTCCAAAACAGAAAGAAAGTACAAGCTCAAGAAGCAAACAAAATATGGAGTTAATTTTCTATTGTTTCTAAGTAAAGGAGTATTAACACATGCATTAGAACATATTTTGGTTATCTGTAATTGGAGCCACTTGAGGAAATGGCAACCTTCTCCAGTATTCCTGCCTGGAAAATTACATGGACAGAGAAGCCTGTAACCCAGTCCATGGAGTACAAAGAGTCAGACGCCACTGAGCAACTGAGCATGACTGTGACCTGGATCTAGCATTAAAATCCTGCTGGGCATCAGGGACCCATCAGGCTAGATATTGTTGCTGACACTCCGTTTTTCCAAATCATGGAACATAATCCCCTTTTATAAGTGTCAAGGACTTTAAGAGCCTATCCTTTCTGTTGACATATACAAACAACAGAACGCAGGAGTCACTGTGGAGCTGAAAGTCTAAGTTGACTTTGACCTTTTCCCAGCGTGTCCTGGTACAAATCCCAGTACCGTTAGTAGACCATGCGTATCAAATGGATGATATTTATAGAAATTTAAATAAAGCTCCATCAGAGACAACTCTAGATAGCAGGATAATGGTGGTATCAGATTGGGCCTCTGAGTAGGTACTGAAGTATATGTCATCTCTACTTCTGAGAAGATATAAAAAAAGGAAACATGAAGAGTGACAATCAGGAAAACCATATCAAAATAGACAGCCGAGACTTCCCTGGTGGAACAGTGGATAAAATCCATCTGCCAACACAATCCAATTCCATCTCTGGTCCAGGAAGACTACACATGCCACAGAGCAACTAAACCTGTGAGCCACAACTGCTAGGTCCCTGTGCTGCAGCTGTCGAAGGCTGTGGAAGTAGAGCCGTATTCTGCAACAAGAGAAGCCACCACAACTAGGGAAAGCTCACGCCCTGCAACGAAGAACAGCCCCCGCTCACCACAACTAGAGAAAGCCCACGCACAGCAACGAAGACCCGGTGCGACCAAAACTAAAGTGACTTACATAAAGGACGGACACCTTCAAGGAGTGAATGGGATACTAGAGACGTGCAAACACAGGGCACAGAGAAAGGTGAGGGTGAACGGGGTTTTGAGAGAGCAGAAAGGTTCCCCACTATCATGTTCTCTATTGCCATTTGCCACATCATCATCATCATAAAGCAAGTGTGGGGTTTTCCTAAAGTTCACAGCCTCTTGCAATTAACTGCTCCAGAACTATATCCCTCATAAGGTCCTGTGGGGCAGTGGAGAAATGACATCAGTCATGACACCATCTTCAGTGGCAACCTTAGGACAAGTCATGATTCTTTAGAAGTCTAATCTTCATCATCAGAAATGTTACTTTTTGGTGAGTCATTTTCCATGAACATGAAACTAGATCTAAACATCTAGGACTGTCCCCTCCTGGGTCAAACAGCCTCTGGATAAAATGACTCTCTAACATCCCTTTCTGAGATATGAGTTTTAATTTTTCCCATTTTCTCTCTGGGCTTGAGCCTTCTTGCTGTATGCCTTTTCCTGGAGATTCAAAACCTTCATAATCAAGCCTTACCTACTCAGTTAAGGAACTGAGTAAACAGGAGCTTAAACTCACCTATTATAAATTCAGTTTATACTTGAATTCTGGAAGCTGGAGCCTCTTGGGGAATGTAAGTGGATTGAATACAAATATTTCACTTTGTGCCTTTTATTTTCTGACTTAAAAAAACCTTACTTTTTGTACTGCCTCATATTAGCCTCTCTAAGATAACTTGAACCATTTTCTTTGCCCTTTTATTGAAGCCAATGGGGCATTGCAAATTATCATTGTACTACTGAGTCAGTAATAGCCACAGAGTTTTAAAAAGCATTATTAAAGGAACTAATCTGAATGCACATCAACTACTTTTCTCATTTGAATAATACAGCCATGTAATTTTTAAAACTGTATTAAAATGCCTAGTTTAAATTACAGAATACAGTTTCCATTTATGAGGCTCTAACATGGATTTTTGAAGCAAGGATCTGCTTAATTTTTGTTTTTATATTGCTTCTGAAATAAATTAGAAATGAGAAGAATTAATAAACAAATTCTTAACCAAGATTTTAATTCAATGTGCTGATGTAATTGTCTTTAAAATTATTATATTTCAAGGGCTATCACAAATTTCCACGCAGTCTAGCCCGAGTAGGGAAGGAGAACTAGTCTCTTGTCACCATTTCTCCAACAACCCTTAAATAGAGAAAGACAACAGCAACAGTAATTAACACATAGTTGCTTGATTTAGATGAGCAGCACCATGCCCTGTGTTATAAATTATCTTATTTAATCGTCCAAACAATTCTAAACGTTAATACATTACACTATATGTAAGGGATTATTATTTACACTTCTCTCTGCTTTATACTCACCTACTCGTCACCACTGTGTGTGTGTGCATGCGCACTCAGTCACTTCAGTCACGTCCAACTCTTGGTGATCTATGGACTGTAAGCCACCAGGCTCCTCTGTCCATGGGATTCTCCTGCAAGAATGCTGGAGTGGGTCGCCATGCCCTCCTCCAGGGGATCTTCCCAACCCAAGGAGAGAACTTGCATCTCCTGTTTCTCCTGCATTGCAGGTGGATTCTTCACCACTTACCCACCAGGGAAGCCCCCTGTTACCACTATATGTATCCCAAATCTTCAGCACAACCATGAATGCTAAAAAAAAAAAAAAAAAAAAAAAAAAAAAAAGTTTGAACTCTACTCTGGAGACACCACGTTGATAGTGGTGTGTTTCGGGGGTTTCATAGCGATATGACCAGAGCTAAGCTTCACGGATATAAATTGGATATCCATATGCACCGTATAGTATAGAAAACTCACTGCTAGACAGAAATCCCAACAAATGCCATTGCAGTTGCTCAGTAATGACACAACGAGCCCAGCATCTCTGGGAGAGGGGAAAAAAGAAAGAAACCAGTGGTGAATGAATTGTGGAGGCATCAGTGCCTGGACCTGAGGAGTCTGGGAAAGACAGGAGGCTAGACGACTGGACTTTGTAATGAAAGGCGAGAATGTTAACAGAAATAGTGCAGATGGGTTAGACAGAACAGGATGGGGAGACTCTTTTGAGACATGTTGGTTTCAAGTCCTAGTAAAACCCGTAGGCAGAAATGCCCAACTTTCCTTTTTGACCAGAAGAGTGAAATGAAAACATTGTGCTGCTTATGAAAGCAAATCAAATTGGAAGAAGGAAAGGAAAGACTGAACAGAGGGGAGGGAGGAGATGTGGGTGACAAGGAAGTATGTTCGTGCTTTACTATGTACAAGGGAAGATTCTGTATCTTCTCTGTGCTGTTGACAGAGAAGAAGTTCTGCTGCTCCCGAAGAAGGGATGTGATTTACCAAATCACCCAATCAGATGGCCCCATCAACAAATCTAAATGATTAAAACTCTGGAACCCACAGTTAGAGGTGCACAGGCCACTCCTTAGCATTTACTTTAATTACCTACTTCCAAGTCAGTTCAACACAAAGAAAGAAGAAAGACAAGGAGCGAAGAAGCAAGGGAGGGAAGGGAAAAAAGCAGACGGAAAACAACAGAAAAGAAGTAAAAATCTGTTTTTCTTTGGCTTTGCTGTTAAGCAGGTGACACATCAGACTTGTTAACTCTTGTGGAGTTAACTGTAGGGCTTATTAGAATGCACATAATTTGCCTATTTCTTTCTGATACATGTAGCGATCTAATTTTTTAACACAGAAAATTATTTTTTAATTTTCTACTATTTGATGTTCAGTAGGATACTGAGATGGGCAAAGTTAATTGGTTACAATTCAAAACTTTACTAACAGTTCACTTTATAAGATACCTATAGGGCAAGATCCCTTGATCACTGCCAGCAGTCTTCCACACAGAAAGGTAACATGTGCGCCTATTCAAAAGAAAAGCAGCCCCCAGCTTCATCAGGCTTCTTTCCTCCCAGGATCCTTTGCAACTATTAGAATGCTTTTAGTATTTGGTTTCTTCGAAGAACAAAACTGCTCTTTCCCATACAAGGTAAAGATTTCTAACGATATGTTTTATTTGGTAATATGTATGTCTAGAATGAAATGATCAGCTTCTGAAGCCATTCTGAAACTCTCTGACAGACATTACTATTTTGAGCTTGGTGAACAACCACAAATATTTATCAAGCAGCCATCAACCCCTTTGCACACTCCTAAGCATGATCATGTGATAAAGGAAGATGATTTGATACAATTCTGAAATTCTTTGTCTGCCTGGGTTTCCTAACATAAATTTAATATTGATTATATAGGCACTAAGATAAGATTAAAATGAAGCGGCATCTCTAGGTGCATGCTCAGTCATGCCCAATTCTTTGTGACGCCATAGCCCACCATGCTCCTCTGTTCATGGGAGTGTCCAAGCAAGAATAACTGGAGTAGGTTGCTATTTCTTTCTTCAGGGGATCGTCCTGACCCAGGAATCGAACTTGCGTCTCCTGCGTTGCAGACAGATTCTTTACCACTGTGCCACCTGGAAAATCCCAAAATGAAGCAAAGACCAGAGTAATTATACAGAAAACTTAGACCTCAAATGCAGGTGTATCAGGCAAGAGTGGGGGTGGTATTTTACTCAGAGAAGGTTCAGTGTTTTTCTCTGTAAGTGATCTAAGAATAATCTTGACTTTTCTGCCTACCACCTGAGTGACTGTCTCATTGGTGGGCTCATTCAGGTACCCAGCTGTTTTCCTAAAATATGAATTCCCCTCATAACAAAAAACAGAGTGGCCAAATGAAATTTAAAAATTTGTTTTTCTTCTCTGAGAAAGTTTTTCCTCTGCATAGGGAGCACAGGGAATATGGAAAGAATATTAGCACTGGAATTTCTAAAGAACTGAATATTAATCCCAGTTCTGCAATTTGTCATTGTTCATCTACTCAGCAAACACATCTCCAGCACATGTTACAGAGAAGATGGTGCATTTAGGACTGGAGGTGTAAAGGTGTAAAGGTACTTCCTACCTTTAGGAGAGGCAGTCAAGCACCTGGGTGCTATTCACTGTGCTGAGTGTTACACTGAAGACTTGCACACAAAGCCTTAGGATGACACAAAGCCGCTAGAAGAATCTCCCTGAAGTAAGAGGGAATATTTGGGCTAAGATCTAAAAAGTGAATAGAGCGCTTAACATCCTCATTTCCATCATCAAATGAGACACATGTGTTTCTCCTACAGCTGTTGCAGAGCTTTGTTCTTTGTAATGCACAAGTCAAGAGACCTAGTCCAAGGTCTGGCACTGAATCAGTTCCTCAGTAACTCTCCTTTTCACTAACACGGCTGAGGAATATCTGTGTTTAGTTCACTTATTCATTTGCATAGCTTTCTTCCCATCTGAAATGGACTTTGATAAGTCCAATAGAAGAATCAAGTTTCCCTGATTTTTCCGCTTTGAGTTTTCTAGTTGGTGTGTCTACCTCTTTTTTTCCCCCAGCTTGACTGTAGCTTGCTACAGGACCAAGCCCATGCCCCATGCTCCCTTAATACCTCCCTTCCTGCTTAGCACAATACCTGTATACAGCTGGAGTTTGTTGAGTGCTCATAAGGGAAGGAAAGCAGGGGAAGGTATATAGCTTGTTCTCAAATGATACTGAACTGGATCAACACGCTGACTAGAAGTAAATTCCAAACAGCAACAACAAACATTCCAAAGCTGAAAACAATAAATAGGAACACTCTGTAAAGCTAATTCTGTTTACTGCCATTTCTGTTATGATCTGGGGATCTTTAAAAGTCAGCCTTATTAGCATGCAGATTTACAACTACACTCTGAGCTCTGAGCCTTGTAAGGCCCTGTCGTTTTACCTCTAGGGATTTGTGTCTAATTCTAGTCAGTAAGTACTCGTTGGACAGAATGACAGAGCCATTCGTGTTGCACGAGCAGATGATGGTGATGATATTACTATTTCCACAGTCAGTTTGGTGATGGTTGTTTGAACTTCATCATGTCTAATGAGAGAAAAAAATTAAAGGAATTAATATTTGAAAACTGAGTGTATTGTGTTTAGCATCATTATTGCCATTTTTATGGCAAGTACTCTGACATTTAAGTGAGTTCCCATTTACAATACTGCCACCATAATCTCCTCATTTTGTAATNACTGTATCTCTAGTTTACTGAATATATATTTTGATTCAAGAATATATGTTGCTTCCATAAATGCCTCTTCTGCATTTACTGGAGGATTTTCACAAGTTTTTATCTTATATATGTGATGAATCATGATCATAGATCATGTTCTTAAATTTACTAAATTGTACTTGGTATAGTTTTTTATTTAAAATAATCAGAATTTGATAACACTGTATTTAATATTTTGGCATCTATAAGTAGTCTATTTTTAGAACCAGTACTAAGGCTACTACTTAGCTGAATAGACAATCGAACAGGATAAACTATATTATCTAAACCCACCTGAGGTGGAAAGTTAGAGTTCGACTGTTAGGACTATTGAGCACAATGAATACATACATATTTTAGCTTTCAGTTTTTCTTGTGCAGATCAAAACAGCTTTGAGAATCACAGCTGCGTCAATATAATATTGGGTTTCCCATGTAGCTCAGTCTGTAAAGAACCTGCCTGTAATGCAGGAAACTTAGGTTCAGTCCCTGGGTCGGGAAGATCCCCTGGTAAAGGAAACAGCAACCCACTCCAGTATTCTTGCCTGGGGAACCCCGTGGACAGAGAAACTAGCAGGCTACACGAGTCAGACACAACTTTGCACTACCTTTCTTTCTTTCAATGTGATATCAAACCAATATCAATGCAAATTTGCATATTGGGAAATTAAACTTTTGTCATTCCGATTATCAGCTATGTGCACAATACACATAGACAAGGAACATTAGATTAATTTTGTTTTTCATTAATTAAATTACTGACAGAATGTTGGGACTCCATGAAAAAATTCAAGGCAGAACAAATTTTGGTAAAATTGACATTCCATATGAACAAATTTGTGTAATAGAGATTAATAGTCATTTTTTCACATGTCAAGTACTGTGAAATAGTAGGAAGTACGTGGGACATGGAGTTAAAACATCTAGGCTTAAGTTAAAACTGCAAACTAGTTGAAGGATACAAAAGCAACATGCAAAAATCAGTTGCATTTCTATACACTAACAATGAACAATCCAGAAAGAGAATTAAGAACACAATTCCACTTACAGTGGCATCTAAAAGAACAAAATACTTAGGAATAACTTAACCAAAGGAACAAAAGACTTGTATACTGAAAAAAAAAATATATATATATATAAAACACTGAATGAAATTTTAAAAGACNAACAATGAACAATCCAGAAAGAGAATTAAGAACACAATTCCACTTACAGTGGCATCTAAAAGAACAAAATACTTAGGAATAACTTAACCAAAGGAACAAAAGACTTGTATACTGAAAAAAAAAATATATATATATATATAAAACACTGAATGAAATTTTAAAAGACATCAATTAAATACAATTGTGCTCATGAATTGAAAGACAGTATTATGATGCCAGTACTACTCAAATATATCTATAGAGTCAACACAATCTATCAGAATCCCAGTGACAGTTTTTGAAGAAATAGGAAAATCCAACCTAAAACTCATGGAATCTCAAGGGACTTCAACACTCAAAACAATTTGTGTTGCACACGTCCAGATTTCAAAGCTTCAAACAGAGCTATAGTAATCCATAAAGTATAGTACCAGCATAAAGATAAACATATAGCCCAATAAGTCGAATACAGAACTTAACAATAAACCATCACATATATGGTCAAATGATTTTCAGCAAGAATGCCAAGACCATTCAATGGGGAAAGGATAGTCTTTTCAATCAACAGTATTAGGAAAACTGGATATGTACATGAAAAAAAAAATGAAGTTGGATCCTTATGTAACACTCTACACAAAAATTAACATAGATCAAATGCCTAAATATATGAACTAACACTATAAAAGTCTTAGAAAAATATAGGGAAAAGTTTTATGACATTGGGTTTGGAAGTTAATTCTTGGATATAACACCAAAGCACAGGCAATCAGAGGAAAAAAAAAAAACACAGATAAATTAGACTTAAATTAAAAAAAAAATGTGCATCAAAGGACCCTATCAACAGAGTAAAAGAGAAAATAATTGCAAGTCATATCTGATAAAGGATTAATATTCAGAATATATAAAGAACTCATACAACTCAGCAACAACAAAAGAAAGCTCAATTAAGAACCAGTTAAAGGACTTGAATAGATGTTGCTTCAAACAGAGCTATAGTAATCCATAAAGTATAGTACCAGCATAAAGATAAACATATAGCCCAATAAGTCGAATACAGAACTTAACAATAAACCATCACATATATGGTCAAATGATTTTCAGCAAGAATGCCAAGACCATTCAATGGGGAAAGGATAGTCTTTTCAATCAACAGTATTAGGAAAACTGGATATGTACATGAAAAAAAAAATGAAGTTGGATCCTTATGTAACACTCTACACAAAAATTAACATAGATCAAATGCCTAAATATATGAACTAACACTATAAAAGTCTTAGAAAAATATAGGGAAAAGTTTTATGACATTGGGTTTGGAAGTTAATTCTTGGATATAACACCAAAGCACAGGCAATCAGAGGAAAAAAAAAAAACACAGATAAATTAGACTTAAATTAAAAAAAAAATGTGCATCAAAGGACCCTATCAACAGAGTAAAAGAGAAAATAATTGCAAGTCATATCTGATAAAGGATTAATATTCAGAATATATAAAGAACTCATACAACTCAGCAACAACAAAAGAAAGCTCAATTAAGAACCAGTTAAAGGACTTGAATAGATGTCTATCCAAAGAAGATATATGGAAGGCCAGCAAGCACCAGGAAGGACTTCACTAATCAACAAGGAAACGTAAATCAAAGCCCCAGTGAGATACCTCATATGCATTAGGCTATTAAGAAGGGAGGAAGGGAGGGAGGAAGTGACTATTGTTGACGAGGATGCTGAGAAATTAGAGCCCTTGTCCTTTGCTGTGTTTGGGCGTGTTAGATGGCACCACCACTGCAAAAAAAAAGAAAAAAGAAACAGAGTGGTGATTCCTCAAAAAATTAAAATATAGTGACTATATGATTCACCACCATTCTTCTGGGTATATACCTAAAATAACTGAAAGCAGTAACTTGAACAGATAATTGCATCAGAGCAGCACTATTCACAATAGACAAAAGGTGGAAACATTCCAATGTCCAAGGGATGGACAGATAAATAAAATGTGGTATAGTCATACAAAGAAATGTCATTCAATCTTAAAAATGAATGAAATTCTAACCCATGTTATCACATGAGTGAACTCTGAAGACATCATGCTAAGTGAAATAATCTAGACACAAAAAGACAAAGTTGGAATAATTTCACTATGTACCTAGAATTCTCTAATTCATAGAAAGAAGAAAATGATGGCTACCAAGGGCTGCAGGAGAGGGGAAACAAGTGTTACTGTTGGATGGTAGAAAGTTTCAGTTTCAGAAGAAGTTCTGGAGCTGGACGATAGTGATGGCTGCTTAGCAACGTGAATGTACTTAATGCCGCCTAAAAATGGTTAAAATGGTAAAGTTTTATATTATGTATATTTTACCCCCCCATCCCCATTACACACACACACACACACACACACACACACACACACACACACAAACAACTACTCTAAGTTGCTTGAGGCCGGGGATTCTGTTTCATTTCTCTCTACAGAAATCCCTGTCCACAGGCCCACCAGATGGAACAGGGTTTGAAACCCAGCATGTTAACTTACTGCCTATTTGACTAATTATTAGTAACTTCTCAAAGCCCCTGTTTCTGTAGCTATCAAATAACAGCTATAGTTTCAAAAGGGAGGGGACAGATGTATACCTATGGCTGACTCATGTTGAGGTTTGACAGAAAATAGCAAAATCCTATAAAGCAATTATCCTTCAATAAAAAATAATTTTAAAAAATCTACCTTTTGAGTTGACATGGAAAATAAATGAGCAATGCATTTTTAAAAATACAATTATGGTGCTGACAAATGGTAAGTATTAAATAACTGTTCAGTGTGACTCTTAACCCTGGAGCTCAGCACAACAGTTGACAGTTCTCACCTTTGATACCACTTGTGTGACCAGCTATGACCTTAGAGTTGGTTTTCTATCCTTAAAATAGGATCAATGTAGCCTCTATCACAGAACTGCTGTGATGCCTAACTGAGTTTATGAGAAAGTGTTTGAAAATTATGGGACTATACAAAAGTAAGATACTTCACTGCATAATGATAAAATGCATTAGAAAGTAAATTGAGAAATGGTTTTTTAAAGTACTTGCCTTTGCCACAAAGAACAGTCTTCAATGTTGATTTTAAATGCAAAAACACACCAGAAAGGAAAATATACAGAAACCTCCAGATCTGGAATAACAAAATTCAGGTTTCCCAGCCATATATGAAAAGACTGAGCACACACACAAAATAAACACACATTTCATGGTGGCACTTACACACGTGAAAAATAAGCCATACCCATCATCTGAAATGGTTCCTTATGTCACACTTCATGACCAAGGAAAAGCTACCTTCCACATGGGTTCTGGTCTGGTCACATACTCCGCCTCAATGAGATTTCCTTGAGAAAACCAAAGCTCCCACTGCAGAGTGAAACCAGATGCTTAGTGATGGGCGGAAAGCAGCTGGTTTTCCAAACGGAGCATTTTGGAGGTTTTCTCATACCTGGAGTAAAGAGCTGCCAAGCGCCATGCCGCACATGCACCTTTTTCTCTAAGGCAGCAGAGGGCGCTCCAACTCCACGAGAGACAGATGCTTTCCCTTCCCGGCCTCTGAAGAGGGGTGAACTCCAGACCTCTGTTCCCGCAACTAAATTCCACTCTAAACATACTCCTATTCCCTAAGAATGATCGGCACACTCAAAAAAGAGTAAATGGAGCCTTGGTGAGGGGGAATCTTGTGGCCCACCAGACAGCAGGCTGCCTCACGGCTCACCAACTCTTCCCACACCTCTTGTGTTCCAAGTAAGTCGAAAATGTCTGGAGCAGAACTTGGGAAGGAACAACCAATACCTCCAGAAGCCCAAACCAAGCTTAAGTTAGGAATATTAAGTTACAGCCAAGGAACTCTGAGCAGGAAGCCCAGCCGAGCATTCTTGCCCATTGTCAATAAAGTTCACACAGGTGAAAGGGCCAGGAGGCGGGCTCATGGCACACCATCAGGAAGGTTTAGGGAACACTTACAAAAGCAGTGGCTCTGCTAGCTTTGACCAAAATAAGGAGTCATCTTCCCTAAAATGCATAGAAATTTCTGAGGCTAACTTTCATTGTGCAAAGAAACTCTGTTACCTTCTACTGTGGTGTGCTGAAAAATTGCAAAACAATCTAAAAATATGAGATTTTAGTAGGTTGCTTTTCTTTTCTCCTTGACCCTATTATTTAGTTAGCTGGTCAAATGGCCTTAATTAAGGGGAAAACCCCAAATACAATGTTTCTGTCCAAAACTCCTCATATTGCTTAAGAGCCCAGAAAATTCTCTATAAAGAAATCCAGTGAGGACTTCCTTTTCTCTCCGTTTTCTGCTCTCCCTGGCGTTATCTCCACTTTCCTCATACTATTTTGTCATCTCATCTCCTTCAGTCAACATAATATGCCTTCTTTCCAGATCAGGCAAGTATCACAAAGAAAGACTACAACCGTCCAGATTTGAATCTACTTTAACGAATATGCCATTAAAGTCACCTTGCCTCCATGGCTTTGGCAAAACTGGTGAAATTTACATTGAAGGAAACAGCATAACGCCCATCCTCAGGCAATTTAACAAGCTTCAGAAAATGGGACGCACGTAGAATATGTAATAGATGGTCAGCTCGAGTGAAGCCTTCACTGTGCCTTGTATATCTTGACAGCAAGTGGTAAGCCCTGCAATAGACATTAAAAAGATCGGAAACAGGTTCAAATCCTGGTTCTGGTACTTCTTATTTATGTTACCTAGAGAAGGCAATGTCACCCCACTCCAGTACTCTTGCCTGGAAAATCCCATGGAGGGAGGAGCCTGGAAGGCTGCAGTCCATGGAGTTGAGAAGAGTCGGACATGACTGAGCGACCTCACTTTCACTTTCCACTTTCATGCATTGGAGAAGGAAATGGCAACCCACTCCAGTGTTCTTGCCTGGAGAATCCCAGGGGCGGGGGAGCCTCGTGGGCTGCTGTCTATGGGGTCACACAGAGTCGGACACGACTGAAGAGACTTAGCAGCAGAGTATTTTACTTAACTTCTCTGAGCTTTCATATTCTCAGACATAAAAATAGGAAAAATATGGGAGTGTTGAAAGGATATGTTTCATATTAGTATTTCAAGAGCAACTCTGGGTGTTCAGGCAACAGGAAGCTCTTCTTTGGATTAAAACAATAAGTTATATGCTACACGAACTTTCTAAAACTCAGATTTGACAAATGTTACTTACATCCAGTGCATGTGTGTGATTCTGGCCTAGAAGTTCAAATTCTTCCTTTAACTCTCTTCATATCAGGATATACAGTGTTAGCAAGCTTCACGGGAGAAAAAAGTAGAGCTATACTTAGCTACAAATTATTGCCCTTTTTCCTGTAAATTCCAGAAAGAGCTTATTTTGTCTATTTGAAAAAAATTTCTGGTGTCTCTGAAAATGAAAAAAAAAAAAAAAAAGGCCTAAAGAAAATGGACAAAGAACAACCTGACTTAAGCTTTGTGTCAAAGGCTTTGGCGCGATCCTCTCAGCATTTCTAAATCACACTGCACACTAGCTTTATTTCCAAATAGTATATTGATCATTTGCAGCCAAATTGTGGTCTTTCAAACAGCATGTTCCTTTATCACCATGGAACTAGCAGTTTCAGATTCCGTAATTGAGAGCTACATAGTTTATAGGAATTGATATTCAGAATAAGACTTTTTAGTTTGAAGTTGACTAATGATAGATGTGTGGAGCTGGTTGCTTGCTAAGAAAAAATAGTACATTTCAAGTTTCCATGGTCTTGCCAGGGAAAACAGCACCTTATGTATTCTTTCAGGAGAGGAAAATATTTCCATCTATCACACCAGTTTAGAAGACTTAATTCTAGAAATGTCATGATGATAGTTTCTTCTTTTCTGGGGATGGCAACTCAAGACTAAACAAATTGTCAATGCACCCTCTCGTGCCAGTACACGCATTTCTTCCATATTATATACAGCACTGTTATTCTGTCTTTAATGCTCAATTTTTGAATTAGGGGAAAGTATAGCAGAGGCTATGTAGCACCTAATTCTCTATGACAGGTCATGATATATTTGTATCCTTTTAAAAACAATGAAAGCAAACACAGCCCTTTGGGCCATATTTACTATTTCTTTAAGTAGAAGTCAACTGACCTTCATTAATTTTATTTCATCCACATTATTTGGAAAATATCACTAATGATATATCTGGTCTTTTCCTTGTTGAAAAAAATGCATATTCCAAGCTTTTATTCAAATATAAATCACAAAGTTAGTTAAATTTGCATAAGGTATTTAGAGATATTCTTATAAAACAGTAAACTCTCCAATTGATTATAGTACAAACATCCCTTATCCTGCCTTCCTTTTTTTTTTTTACAGATCTTCTCAAATTCAGCGATTTTTAATCAAAATGGATTTTCTGATTCACATCTCATTAGATATGAGTTTGAAAGAAAAGACAGAAGTATTTTATGCAAAGTTCTAGAATGTGTAAAATCTGCGAAACTGTTCCCATAGCAGCTCCCTGAGTAAAACGCAATCAGTCCATTTAGTAAGACATAAACTGTGGCTCAGACAGTAAAGTGTCTGCCTACAATACAGAAGACCCAAGTTCGATCCCTGGGTCAGGAAGGTCCTCTGGAGAAGGAAATGGCAATCCACTCCCATACTCTTGCCTAGAAAATCCCATGGATGGAGGAGCGTGGTAGGCTACAGTCCATGGAGTCACAAAGAGTCAGATACGACTGAGTGACTTCACTTGAAACTACTAACCTACAAGTCTAAAGGAAATGTCCTGTTCACGCAGATAAGAATGTTAGTAAAGAACATCTACTACTCTGACACAGGAGATAGTTCAATTTACTGGGTCTATATGCATGTGCTATTCTAAAAAGCTTTATTTCCAATAATTAATAAAATAGCATGTGATTAAATTTGGGATGCAGCTCCTCTATGATGCCCTTTGAGGCTACATCAATCTAACCTCTAGCCCTTTCTCCTCTCAAGTTCCACAGTGGGGTACAGCATGCAGTTTGGCATTTCAAACTTCTAACTATTGATATATACTGATTTATATTTCACAAAGATTACATATTCTTTGTAGGACACAACGAAATTATTCTCTCTCTCTCCCCCCATATATACAGTTTCTTTTAAAAGTGACAAACATAGAACTACAAAATCATTTTTTTCATAATAAATTGTTTTAGGAAATTTTATTGAATACAAATAAGACTTTCTGAAGTCACAGTGATTCTGTGATTATATTAATTCAAAGAAATCATGAAAGGCTATTTGTAAGCTACAGTCCTTTAACAGTTATTTTTTCACTTCTCAGCCTGTACAGAGTCAAACACACACACACACACACACACACACACACACACACACACACACACACAAGCACTAAGAGAGAAAAGGGGGATCATTATACTTTCTTATCAAGTTCTGAGAAGAGTAATCTTAGAAATTTACAAATCATTATTCAGTTCAGTTGCTCAGTCATGTCCAACTCTTTGTGACCCCATGAACCACCGCATGCCAGACCCCCCTGCCCATCATTACTTGAGTATAACTATAAATTTTTGATGATGGTTCTGATGAAGTCCATAAAACTAAGTGATAACCTTGAAACCAAGTTAACTAAAACATGTTAAGAAGCCGAGAGAACTGAGTTTTGAAATTAATAAAATCCCTTGGTAATGTCTGCAAACTCTAGTATATTATTTCAAGTGATGATTATCTCCAGAATAGTCTCCTTAATTTTGTGGGAGTACACAAAATAAATTAAAGTTTTATTCTGTTAATCTTGACATGTTTATTTTAGAGTAAAAGAAGATGGAATTAGTGAAGATAGAAAGTTTTCTTTCTTATAATTTAATAATTGTGAAAAGTGTCTTAAAGGATTTATGATCCTAAAGATATATGAAAATAAAAATATTCTTATCTAAATGAAGTGGCCAATTAGTTAATAGTGCATCTTTACCTTTTAAATTCAGTAAATAAACCATGTGTCTGATTTGCTTCTCACAGAAAAGATAGCCACTTGAGCATAATGAATTACACAGTAATTTTCTGTACATGTGAATTTAAAATTGTAACTGTTTTTGAAGTAACTATTCACTATTCACTCATAGGAACAGTGAATCCTATTTCAGGAACTGAGCGGAAAGTGCTGTGCACCAGGGCAAAGGAAAGTCAATCTGTATGAAAGTCATTTGGCTACGAAAAGAAGGGAAAGGTGAAACTGAAATATGGAGAGTCAGTCTTCAACTCTGAAACATACTTTATTTGCACCCCTGATACACACATAACCACTGTCACTTTATTTTACTATTACCTGAATGCATGTTAAAATTCTCTTTTGTGGTAAAGAATCTGCCTGCCAGTGCAGGAGACACAAGTTCGATCCCTGGTTCAGGAAGATCCCACACGCCACAAAGCAGCTAAGCCCATGCGCCACGACTACTGAGCCTGTGCTCGGGAGCCCAGAAACAGACACTACAGAAGCCTACAGGCCCTACAGCCTGTGCGGCACAAGAGGAGTCTGTGCAGCGAGAAACTCGAGCACGCAAGTACAGAGTGCCTGCACGTATAGAAAGTCCGTGTGCAGCAACGGAGACCCAGCACAGCCAAGTACAAATATACCGATCTTTTTAAAAAATTCACGTCTGAAGCAAGGAAAGATTGGGATACATTATGAAATAAACATGGACAGTGGCTCTTTTCCCCAGTCATCGTCTTTATCACTCTAGAAAAGGGAAGTTGTCGGACTTTGTATCTGCCCTAATATTAGTTTGTAGAGGCAAGATGATAATGAAACACAATTTACATTATTACAGGCATTTGACTGTTTACTCACTCTAACTGGAATAAAAAGTGAGTTCCACCATGTGCATTCAAAGATTTATTAAATCCATATTCTAATATTTTCCCTCCAGAAAAGCAAAAGTGTGATTAGCAAGCGGGAACACGAAAAACGGTTCCTGAATTGAGACTTCCCATCCTGCCTCCATGGGATCAAAGAGAAGGGCTCCAGAACAAACTCTGGGAGTGTTGTCTGGCTACCAGAAATGGTGCAACTGGTTTCTGTGCCATACTGTAATTACACTGACTCAGGAAAAAGTTCTACATTGTTCTTAGAAGTAATATTAATAATAAACCTGTCAATCATAATAAGTCATGAATGGAAAGCTCTTTGTTGGGCACCACCATCAAGGATGAGCTGCAGGTAAAGAATTATTACTGATAGCCAAATACAGAGACTACATCTTCAGATGCTATGGCCTAAGGTCATGAAGACGAGGGATGCAAAATAAATGTAGCTCTCATCGAGCAATAATGGATTTGCAAGAATCTGAAACAAAACTTTCCTTCTAGCTACGGCTTTCATGTTGGAGAAATAAAATACATGTACAAAATTTAAAGCTTTGTGTGTCTAACCCTTTCTAACCCCTTTTACATTCAGCTATTAATAATAATAACTATGATAATAATGCTTATGCCCAAGACTGGAATGGGGGTTAATTAGTTAATATTTATAAAGCTTTCTAAAAATGAAAACTACTATTGAAATATTAAGTATATTCTTTTCTCCTTTCACTCTTTACTTTCATTTCCTTCTTTTATCATGGATCAATTCATTTTTCCTCCTGTCTGGCTAATTTTTTCACTGGTTGCATTTTCTCCTCTTTCTTCTGTTCTTGCCCTTGACTCTGCATTGATTCCTATCATTCTCACACTTCAACCTGTCTTTACTTTTCTCTCCTGCTATGCTTTAGGCACCTCTTTCTCATTTTTATTTCTTCTCTCTAGTCTTTCTTTATCCACTCCTCACTCTCTTTCCTCTTCTGCATGTATATTTATCCACTTTACTTTCCTCATTATTTTGAACATCAGAAAAATATTAAAACTGATACAGTTTTTACTTAAATTTTTATCCCCATGATATGAGGTACTGAAATAAAGTAGATAAATACAACTGGTTGTTCCCAATCCTTTCCTACGTGATGTGAAGAACTGACTCACTGGGAAAGACCCTGATGCTGGGAAAGATTGAAGGCAGGAGGAGAAGGGGATGACAGAGGATGAGATGGTTGGATGGGATCACTGATTCAATAGATATGAGTTTGAGCAAACTCCGGGAGTTGGTGAAGGACCGGGAAGCCTGGCGTACTGCAGTCCATGGAGTCACAAAGAGTCGGACACGACTGAGTGACTGAACTGAACTGACTGCCTGTGTGCAAGTGTGTGTGTGTGCATGCACTAGCACGTACACATGCTCGGTTGTGTGCAACTCTGTGACCCCATGGACTACTGCTCACCAGGCTCCTCTGTCCATGGAATTTTCCAGGCAAGATTACTGGAATGGGTTGCCATTTCCTTCTCCAGGGCATCTTCCCGACCCAGGGATTGAACCTGTGTCCCTTACATTTCCTGCATTGGCAGGTGGATTCTTTGCCACTAGATAGCAAACTCCATGTTATCATACACTGTGGCCATCCCTTGTATTCTGCAAAATCTCAACAAAGGATTGTTTTCGTTGTTGTTGTTCAGTCGATAAGTCATGTCCGACTCTTCGCAGCCCCGTGGACTGCAGCATGCCATGCTCCTTTGTCATCCACTATTCCCAAAGTTTGCTCAGATTCGTGTCCATTGAGTCAGTGATGCTGTCTAACCATATCATCTTCTGCCACCCCCTTCTCCTTTTGCCTTCAACCTTTTCTTTTTTAAACTATTGATTTGTGCCAGGTCTCAGTTGTGGCATACAGGACCTTTGATCTTTGCTGAGGTACAGGATCTTTAGTTGCGGCATGTGGGGTATGGTTCCTTGACCAGGGATCGAATCCAGACACCTTGCATTGGGAACACAGAGTTTTAGCCACTGGACCAGCAGGGAAGTTCCTAAAGGATTGTTTTCAATGAATCCTTTCCTGCTATAACATCCTGACAAGTTACGAGCGTTCAAAGTCAATGACACTATGAGCTGTCAAAAGCCTTATCACAGGGCAAAAGTATTGTCAGGTTTCAGCTGGTCTCACATGTGTATTTCCCATTGTATGTGCAACTTCTAAAGGTATATTCGCTAACAATAAAAAGATTGGAAATTATCGATTTACCATCCCCTTTCTAAGAAACAGTGAAAAGATAATACAGCTGTCTCCTTAGAGCCTACACGAAGAATTCAGTTGTAGTTATATTCATCGACCAATTAAAAATTCTATATTTTAATAATACATTTTAAGACATTCCATTGTTTAAGATATCTACTCAGATTTTAGAAACAGAATTCCAAATAGTAGACCTATTCAGTTTATAAGCTCAGGACTCAACTAGTTACTACTTATTCTCGCTCATCAAAATACAGTTCCTACATCTAATTATACAGATTTCTAACTGAACCATCTAACTCAATCATTAAATAGTGCTGTATTCTTGCTCAAATGCTTTAGGGGCTTTGAACTGCTTTAAAGTTCAAAGCTTCCTTGGTAGCGCAGCCAGTAAAAAATCCTCCTGCAATCCAGGAAACCTCAGTTCAATTCCTAGGCTGGGAAGACTCCCTGGAGGAGGGTATGGCAACCCACTCCAGTATTCTTGCCTGGAGAGTCCCCAGACAGAGGAGCCTGGCAAGATACAGTCCACAGGGTGACAAAGATTCAGACATAACTGAGCAACTAAGCACACACAACAAAGTTCAAAGCTTACTAGTTAAGACTCACAAAATCATATTCAGCATATATTTTTGAGTTGAATCGAATATTTAGTAAACATGTACTGTGTGCTATGTCAGGTCCAGCTGTGCTATATTTCCCATGTGTCTGCCTCAGGAAGAACACAGGAAGCACAAATTATTGTATCTAAAGCTAGAACATCCAGCAGAACTCTTGATGCCTACCAACCAGTAGTTAACTGGTCTCATAAGTTCTATACGTCCCAGTCTCTGTGCAATTTCATTCTTCCAATGTGACCCCGCCACTCCTCTCTATCATTTTTTAAAAGCTTTACCAGAAAATTGGAAGTGATTATCCCTCATCCTGGTAATTAGTGCCCTGTACACTTATTCTGATGATTAATCAGGCACAGTCTCATTATATTTACTCACCAGACATGCACTGAATTCCTACCATGTTCAGGAAATTGTGCTAAGTTTTGCAGAAGCTGTGGAAATGTATGAAACAGTTGCTATTCTTAAAGGTATTTGTCTTCTTGGGGATACAAATAAGTAAGAAGACAATAAGTAATGATGAAAGCCATCAAGGAAATATTACAGATGCCCAAATGAAGAAGGAAACATTTTCAGCAGGTTTTAAGTAGGTTGTGGTCAAACTGGGTGTACTAAAAGAATCAAGGTCATCCATTGAGGAAGAGACATTGCATTAAAATGTAAAGCAAGAGGAATAATCAATCAATTAATGAATAGCTAAAGAAGGTGGCAGATTGTTTTAAATGGATATTCAGTCATTTCCGTTCAGTTCAGTTGCTCAGTCGTGTCTGACTCTTTGGGGCCCCATGAATCGCAGCACGCCAGGCCTCCCTGTCCATCACCAACTCCCGGAGTTCACTCTGACTCACGTCCATCGAGTCCGTGATGCCATCCAGCCATCTCATCCTCTGTCATCCCCTTCTCCTCCTGCCCCCAATCCCTCCCAGCATCAGAGTCTTTTCCAATGAGTCAACTCTTCACATGAGGTGGCCAAAGTACTGGAGTTTCAGTTTCAGCATCATTCCCTTCAAAGAAATCCCAAGGCTGATCTCCTTTAGAATGGACTGGGTGGATCTCCTTGCAGTCCAGGGGACTCTCAAGAGTCTATATTTGTTACTTATTGCTGTGTAACAAATTATCCCAGAATGTAGCAGTTTAAAGAAACAAACTTTCATTTATTATCTCATAGGTTCTGTGGCTTAGGAATCTGGGTGCAGTTTAATTCAACATCTCAAATTTGAGATATTTTATTAGACTGCAATCAAGCTGCTTGTTGTTGAAGTCTCATCTGAAACCTTTCACTCCCCAAATTAATCACACGGATATTAGTAAGCCTTAGTCCATTGCTATATAGGTCTTTCCATAAGGACAACTTACGACAAGGCAGCTGGCTTCTTCAGTGTGAGAAACCTCAGAGACTCAGTGAGACAAAGGGAGCAAGTTTTGATCCAAGGCAGAAGGTCATTATTTAATACCTAATCTCAGAATTGACATCATATCAGTTCTGCCATATTCTATTCATTGCAATCAATTCACTAACTCCAGTTCACACTCAAGGTGACGGAATTAAACAAAGGTGTCAATGCAAGTACCATATATTACTTGCTTAGTCATGTCCGACTCTTTGTGATCCCATGGACTGTAGTTACACCTGCCAGATTCCTGAAATACTGGAGTGAGGTGACATTCCCTTCTCCCAAGGGTATGAATACTAGGAGGTATTCATGTTACTGGGGCCATATTAGAGACTGCTTTCCACAGCAAAATGATAATATAGTGAAAGACCATGGAGCAAAATGCTTCATGGGTACTTAGGAAACAGAAAGCAGTCAAGGAGGCTAGAGACATTTCAAAGTAATATGGAGAGCTCTGATACCACTGAAGAATCTGATTTATTAAGCTACTGAGGAACTCTTGAAAACATTTCCAAGAACACAAGAACACTATGATCAATGATTTTTCAAGAAAACTTCAACTTATTGTATTAAGAAATATAAGTTTGGGGGGAGGAACCTCTGAATAAAGGACTATCAGTAAGATACTTACATAACAACTCAAACATTAGATCTATTTGACACAAGAGAAGGAAAGAATGTCCAAAAAGATTTGGTTAGTTTTCTCAAAATAGCACAAAGTATTTGAGATGGAATTGAAAAGATATGCCTAGACATTAAAAAGTGAAGTTTTTGTTTGTTTGTTTGTTTTTTTAAGTATCAGTGGGAAAATAATGTAGAACCCAATCACAGTGAACAGATGCAGAGGAGGGAACTGGAGGAACCCAGGACAGACTTTGTTTTCGGGAAGTTTGGTGATGTTGGAAAAAATGAAAGTATGATAGTAACCAGGGGAAGCTATAGTTGAAGTAAGAGAAGACTTAAATACACTCTTTTGACTGAAAGGAAACAGGTAGTGGAAAGGAGAAGAATTTAAAGACATGTGAAAAAAGAATGACTTTATGGTACTAAGTCTCAGAACAGAAAAAGGAATGAGGTATTAAAAAAAAAAAAAAAAGCACAGACGTGGCATTATTCATGGAAAGACACAGAAACAGCCCTTCCTCCAAAAGGCAGGAGAAAATGTATGTATATGGGAAAGCATTTTTAATTCATGTGTTTTCATAATAAAGTCTTTGCTATCAAAATTATTCTAAGGACCATGCTCTATTCTGGTTTGTGGGTCACAAATAGAGATTATCTAAGGGTACAGTTAGCTATATGCAAGGCAATAGAAGCTGAATCCACAATAGTCTCCCTTGTCTAATATTTTTGCTTATTTCATATACCTTCACTTGATGGGATCTCATGGAAAACCTATTCTTATAAAATAAACAAAGTAGTCATAGAGTTTTAGGTTAATATTAGGTTACATGATTTTAAAAGAATGTTCTTTTTCCGCTAGATCATCAAGAATTCTATTCAATGAATAGCTGAGCTCCTGCAATATGCAATGCATCAAATTAGAAAATGTAGGAGAGACAAACACAAAAACAAAAACTCCTTGCCTTTGAAGAACTCACAAAAGAGGAAGAAGCACCTAAGTTCCTCTGTGACAGAGATGATGGCATAGGATTGTTAGTAACAAATTTATGGGCATTCAAAGGAGGTAAAGGTAGTCACCAGTTATGGTCATCAGGAAATCTTCATGAAAGAGGCTACAATTTACATGAGGTTGACAGTTATAAAGACTTTTTTTTTTTTAACTTTACTTTACAGTACTGTATTGGTTTTGGCATACATTGACATGAATCCGCCACGGGTGTACATGAGCTCCCAAACATGAACCCCCTTCCTACCTCCCACCCCACATCATCCCTCCGGATCATCCCCGTGCACCAGCCCCAAGCATCCTGCATCCTGCATCGAACACAGACTGGCGATTCGTTTCTTACATAATAGTATACATGTTTCAATGCTATTCTCCCAAATCATCCCTCCCTCTCCCTCTCCCTCTCCCTCTCCCTCTCCCTCTCCCTCTCCCCCTCTCCCTCTCCCTCTGAGTCCACAAGTCTGCTCTACACATCTGTGTCTCTTTTGCTGTCTTGCATACAGGGTCCTCATTACCATCTTTCTAAATTCCATATATATATGTGTTAGTATACTGTATTGGTGTTTTTCTTTCTGGCTTACTTCACTCTGTATAATCGATTCCAGCTTCATCCATCTCATTAGAACTGATTCTAATGTATTCTTTTTAATGGCTGAGTAATACTCCATTGTGTATATGTACCACTGCTTTCTTATCCATTCATCTGCTGATGGACATCTAGGTTGTTTCCATGTCCTGGCTATTATAAACAGTGCTGTGATGAACATTGGGGTACATGTGTCTCTTTCTATTCTGGTTTCCTCGGTGTGTATGCCCAGCAGTGGGATTGCTGGGTCATAAGGCAGTTCTATTTGCAATTTTTTAAGGAATCTCCACACTGTTCTCCATAGTGGCTGTACTAGTTTGCATTCCCACCAACAGTGTAAGAGGGTTCCCTTTTCTCCACACCCTCTCCAGCATTTATTGCTTGCAGACTTTTGGATCATAGCCCTTCTGACTGGTGTGAAATGGTACCTCATTGTGGTCTTGATTTGCATTTCTCTAATAATGAGTGACGTTGAGCATCTTTTCACGTGTTTGTTAGCCATCCGTATGTCTTCTTTGGAGAAATGTCTATTTAGTTCTTTGGCCCATATTTTGATTGGGTCATTTATTTTTCTGGAATTGAGCTGAATAAGTTGCTTGTATATTTTTGAGATTAGTTGTTTGTCAGTTGCTTCATGCACTATTCTTTTCTCCCATTCTGAAAGCTGTCTTTTCACCTTGCTTATAGTTTCCTTTGTTGTGCAGAAGCTTTTAATTTTAATTAGATCCCATTTGTTTATTTTTGCTTTTATTTCCAGTATTCTGGGAGGTGGATCATAGAGGATCCTGCTGTGATTAATGTCGGAGAGTGTTTTGCCTATATTCTCCTCTAGGAGTTTATAAAGACATTGAAAAGAACAAGGAAGAGAAAGAATGTTCTAGTGTCAAGTAACAACAGGGACAAAAACGTGAAGGTGGAAGGGTATAGGCAATGTTCAGAGAATACCAGTTAGATCAATTAGGCTTAAGGGCAGGAGAGGAAGAGCTAGAGATAAGCCTGGAATATCTGGGGCTGTAATAAATTGTGTTTTAATCAGTGAGTCAGTAGATGCAGACCTATGTTTTAAGAAACTCAATCTAGCAATAATGTGCTTTGAACTCAGTAGAAAAAGATATGAGCCTTTGCAGTACTGCAGACAAGTGATGGGAACATATATGGAAACAATGTCTCACTGGAAAGCACAGGTGGGACATGTGGGGCACTAAAAGATAAAATCAAAAGGATAAAGCAATGACTGCATGTGAGGGTGATTAAGGGAAAGCCAAGAACAACTTCAAAGGTTCCAGCTTTGTTGCCTGTTGCCAGGAATTCTTAAGAGTTTGAAAAATGAATAGTCTTTAAGAATAGCATTAAGGGCCCATAGAATGAAGCTTGGAAATCAATGCATACTTCACAAAATTCACTCTTTGAATCTAAGAGTTAGATAATGGTCTAAGTGGGAAAGACAAGCTACAGGGTTTTAAAAATCTGCAAAGGTAAAATGTGTACCATATTTACAATATGAACTCTACCAAAAGTTGACAAGCAAGGCTGGGAGACTATCAGTCTAGCAGTATCCTACTACAGAGACCATACTTAGCAGAATGCTGGCACTCAGAGAGAAAACTGTTCAGTAGATACCAATGGCACTGGTATCAGTGGACACCAATGGTAAAGCATAGTCAGTTACTGTGAAGAAAAAAAAAAAAAAAAGACATTTTGCCAGAACATTGCCATTCCTCTGCTACTGCTGCTGAGTCGCTTCGGTCGTGTCCGACTCTGTGTGACCCCATAGATGGGGGCCCACTGTCTCTGAGATTCTCCAGGCAAGAACACTGGAGTGGGTTGCCATTTCCTTCTCCAATACATGAAAGTGAAAAGTGAAAGTGAAGTCGCTCAGTCGTGCCAACCCTTAGCGACCCCGTGGACTGCAGCCCACCAGGCTCCTCCGTCCATGGGATTTTCCAGGCAAGAGTACTGGAGTGGGGTGCCATTGCCTTCTCTGTCCATTCCTCTATCAACTACTAACTCTTCAGGATCAAGCATCTTTATGAGAAATTCTAAAATATCTTTAGCTTATTCCTAATCAGAGAGACCTGAGAATGGCATTGAAACATAAAGAAACTTGAAATTATAACAAGAACGAATCAGCCAGTCCTGGTAATGTATTTATCTCCTTGGTAATGGATATAGCAAACAGATGCTTTGTCCTGTCATCTGCTCTTTGAAGTACAAAGACTCATCTCAAATTAGACCCTAAGTTCTTTCTTTTTTATTCTATTTTCTTCTTTTCTTAAATCAGCAAATCTACTATACAGGCTTTTACCGATTTCAGAGACATGTCTCCTAAGCCACTGGTATATGAATTACAGCAGTAAATAGCTTTGAAAGTGCCTCTAAAGCAAAATATGGAAATTCCTACTTCATTCTCCCAAGAGAACAGGATGAACAGTCATTATGTTCGTGAATTCAGGATAGCATGTATATAATTGTTTGTCTCTTTCTCTCTTTGAAGTATTTTAATGTGAACATTCAGACATATTCAAGGACAGTTTGCCAAGTTGGTCAAGAACACTACTGTACCTACATATGAACGGAGTCATAAATCTTCTATACTTTGACTATGCGTATATGACACAAGACCCTTATTTCTCCCTTGTGGTTGCTTGCTCAGAGACAATAAAGGTCTATGAAGGAGCACTGCTTCCCCTGCAGGTAATATTTCACACATAACTTTTTGCATCTATTAACACATCAAGGTAACTAAGACAAATTTGGATTAAATTTGGATTAAATAAGCAAGAAAATTCCCTTATGTATTTGTTAGTGTAATAAAGCTATCTACATGTTTCTAGACTTTGCGTTTTCTAAGAGCAAATGAACAATTCTCTGAATTCTTCAGGCATTTGGCTCAATTTGTGTGTCAGGCATTAATTAATTAGTTCTACATCAATCTTTCTTGGCTGTCCTGTAGAAAACTAGCAAAAGTAAAAAATCAGCCAGGATAACAAAAACAAACAAACAACACCAACAAAATATTTGCCTCCCTTCTGAGAGGGAAAGTCTGCCATTAAAAGAAAGTTTAAAATTCAGATTCAAAGCTCATTTCACTTCCTCATGGGAAAGCAGACAACTATTATGAACATTAGCCACGTTACCAGTAGAAATGAAAGGAAATGCTTAGTTGGAATTTTTTTCCCCCTAATACTTTAAAACAAATAGGTATTTTGGCTTCCCTGAATACCCCAAAGAAAATGACACTTTTAATAGGTAAAGTAATTCATTAAAGGAGAAGGCAATGGCACCCCACTCCAGTACTCTTGCCGGGAAAATCTCATGGATGGAGGAGCCTGGTAGGCCGCAGTCCGTGGGGTCGCTAAGAGTCGGACACGACTGAGCGATTTCACTTTTACTTTTCACTTTCAAAAAAGGGAATTCCAAACTGAGAGTGTCGTTCAAATTTTCTAAAAGCATAATCAGAAAAAGATAAGAGAAACTAATGCAGTGTGACTACTTCTATCTCCCCACTTCATGGAATTCTAATGTCTACTCCAAAAGAATCTCTAATGTCTCAGGTTTCCTGTATAAAACGTAGCTCTTTTTTTCTCTGGGATTTGTTGCATGTTGATTTTGTCAAGGTTCTTGCCTGCAAGTAACAGAACTCAGCTTTAGCTGGAAGGATATATGGAGGCTACTGAAACTGATGGGCCAACTGCAGAATCATCTGGGAAAGTATATAGGCACTACAGGACCTATAGGAGGTATGTGACAGGCATTAGAGAATACCACCATGTCACACCCCAGGGGTAGTCTTAACTTGTCTTCACTCTTCTCCAGCAGCACAGTCAGTCCCCTAACAGGCCCAGCATCTTTACATCATCAACCAGATTCAGAATCCCAGGTTGGAGCCTCCAACTGATGGTACCTCAGACATGCAGCCACATTTTCAGTCACTGAGAATGGGGAGAAACTGGAGCTCTCATGGAGGCTGGAGCGTCACATTTTGGGCAAACAGAAAACATGCATGCTACAAGGAAAATTATGTGCTCTACACATCATCTAATTATATACCTATTTAGTAAGGATACTGATTTTTTTTTTAATTTGGAGAATGGGAGAATGGGATAGTGGGAAATGGACTGAATACTCTCTTAGAAACTTCATTATCAAATAATTTATAACTTATAAAGCCTAGAAGGATAAACTATTTCTCTCCACCTTTTTTTAACCTTCTCTCTTTAAAAAATATTACTATATTTTATTAATAAATGCCATTTTAATACTAAAACTAATACAACATAAAGTTATTGGCTATGAATAAGTTACTTTTATGCAAAGCACTGTTCAAAGTATTTTACATGTATTCACTCATTTATCTGTATTAACTCATTTTATTTAGTGGAGTTTCTAAAGTTTTTCTAAAATCACTTTTAAGAAAATAACCATAGAACTGTTCAAAAGATGGCAGAACTACCCAAATACCCCATGTTAAAAGTGGTTCTTAAATATCTATATAATTAACTGGAACATTCAGTGAGGGGTGATTCTTATTTCATAATCATGTTTGTTACTCTAATTCAAACATAATTATAGCACAACCAAGATAACACAATAAAAGCATAAATGCAATTTTTCTAGACAAAGTATTCTTAGTGAAATTACAAATGGTAGCTGGAAAAAATTCCAGGCTGGAGAGGGTTAGGGCAAGTTGATTCAATAGGCTAAAATTATTAACAGCTTTTAAAAATCACCACCATTATGTCAAATAACTATGGACATTGAACTGTAGTTCACATAGTCTATCACAGAGATAATCCACATCACATACAGTCTAAAAGTATAGGGCACTGGTTGCCTACACAATACCCACACTCTGGTTTTCATTCACCAAGAGAACTCCAAAATCTGCCCAGATAGAAGAAAATATTGCTCAGCCTCACAGTGAATTACAAGCAGCAATCATGCGGTGGTGCTCTAGGATCATTGCTTATGCAGGGTTAACTCTTTTTGAACTTCCCCTAGTCCTTATTTTTGGTTCTTTTGGCCCTTTACCCCTCTCTTGCTTACACCCTGCCCGGAACACAGATGTAATGATTAGACCTCTAACAGACAAATGTGGGCTATAGGGTGGGCTTCACTGGTGGCTCATCTGGTAAAGAATCTGCCTGCATTGCAGGAGCCCCTGGTTCAATTCCTGGGTCAGGAAGATCCCCTGGAGAAGGGATAGGCTAACCTCTCCAATAATCTTGCCTGGAGAATCCCCATGGACAGAGGAGCCTGGTGGGCTACAGTCCATGGGGTTGCAAAGAGTCGGACATGACTGGGTAACTAAGCACAGCACAAGCTATATATAAGGTGGGGCTTCCCAGTTGACTCAGCAGTAAAGAATCTGCCTGCCAATGCAGGAGATGCAGGCTCTATACCTGGGTTGCAAAGAACCCCTGGAGAAGAGAATGGCAATTCACTCCATTATTCTTGCCTGGGAAATCCCATGGACAGAGGAGTCTGGCGGGCTACAGTTGATGGGGTCACAAAGAGTCAGATATGACTTAGCAAATAAACAACAACAACACAGGCTATAAGGTGACACTGAGGATTTAAGCCATGAGCTAAATATAAATGGAAAAGTGGAAAGACAGGAGATTAGATCCCTGAAGGTGGAATAGAGATGGTATAACTACATTGGGCTGTAACCCAAACGCTCTTCTTTTATATTAATTCTATCTTTCCGGAGTCAATCTAACTTGATGTTTCTGTTATGATGATAAACAGCCCTGAACTGATACAACTCTCTTCCTTCTTGAGCCTGATGTTATAGATGGATATATCACATACAACATCCATGGAGAGTTCTAGTGATGGTGACTGGAAACTTACCTAGCAGCTTACTATTAAAAATGTTTTCCATAGACAAAATCTTTTTTAAGGCAATCAAAGATAAGTGAGGTTAAATCATTTCAAAATGATAAAGCATACAATGGAGACACCAGTTACACCAGATTATCCAACACCTTTTCTCATCTTTCTATTACTGTCTTTCCTCTAATTAAAGCTACACTAATATGGGCTAACTTACTTTAATATTTGTTGGTGTATGTTGGAAAAAAAAATTTGAACTTAGATATTCATTTATATACTACCATACAGCTGTTCAAAATTAGCTGCTGGAATTAGAAAAGATTCTTTAAACTCTCTAAGTTCAGATCAAATGCAATGCCCTCTAATTTAACAGAAAATACTCACTGATTGTTAACCTTCAATTCACCCGTATCTCCAGCCCCTACCTCTGCCAACTACCAATCTGTTCTCTGTACCTATGAGTTTGATAGAGTTTGGGGGAATTTTGTGGTTTGGTTTTGCTTTTTAGATTTTATACACAAGAGAGTTCACACAATATCTGTCTTTCTCTTTGTCTGACTTATTTCATTTAGCATAATGACCTTGAGGTCCATTCCGGTCACAAATGGTAAGGTTTTTTCATAGGTGAATAACATTCCATTGTGTGTATAGACACACACAAAAGAAAACATACACATATACACATACATACCACATTTTCTTTACCTGTTCATCCATCAACAGATGCTTAGATTGTTTCCATACCTTGGCTATTGAAACTCTAATAATCTGAGAAGTGGTAATGTCAGGTGAAATTATCCCCATTCTATGGATGGTAAAACATTTCAGATGTTTGCTTTCTAATTTGCTTGAAATTATAGAGCAAGCAACTAGAGTATCTTTGATATAGACACAGGTCTTCAAACTCAGATTCCATCTCTTTACACACTATATCATACTACTTTATCTGTGAGGGTTTTGTTTTTCCAGATAATACTACATTACTTAAAACAGCCATATATTCCACCAATAACAAGTAAATGCATTTACTTATTCTTCATATTAACAACTTTAATCCATTGGTAAATAATTCAATTCACAACTCAATGGCTATGGCCAATAAGAAACACAAGGTTCACAGGTAATTTACTGGAAGTCTCAAAGTCTTTGCCAGATTCACTTTAGAAAACCACAGGAACATCATTTTAGAAAACCTCAGTTGTCTGTATTAAGGTCCTAAAATAAGTGAGTCAAAGAAATACAAATTGGGTATAAGGAATTATTATTAAATGAGAAAGGAAAGGGGAAAGTCTTATAGACCCATGACTTATCAAAAATGTAAAAGAATTTAATCAGCTGAACATGAAATAATGGGATTTTAGTGTAAATCATCTATATAACCACATAATCTAAGCTTACTACTTTTTTGCTTTCATTTTTCTCTATGTAAAAAGAAAAAAAAAAAAAAACACTCTATCAGACTCACTGAAGTGTGAACCATGCAGTTTGGCAAGTATCAACTGATCACTTGTTCACCCAACCACTGGTAATAGGTAAAAAAGTCATCAGTGTCTGTATTACATTGGGTGGGCCAAAAAGTTTGTTCAGATTTTCCCATAAGATGTTATGGAAAACCCTGAGCTAACTTTTTGGCCCACCCAATATAAAAGAAAGGCAAAGAATGAACCCTAGTTTCAAACTAAAATACAAAAACAGAACTGAAGACTGAACTAGAGTAATCAATTTTTTTCTGCACAAGTAAAAATAAATTCACAAATTAGGAATCATATAAAGAATAAAATTTACCCACCACTCAGATATAGTAAGCCAACAGGAGGTTGGACTTCGATGACTTTGGTGCCAACTGGCTCTTCAACAAATCATACAACCTTGAAGAAAACCTTGCTTCTTTACATATCAAAGGTGAATAATGAGAGTTCTTCAAAAAGTTGGTCTGAAAAGTCAGGGAGATAATGCCATTGCATGGCAGCTAATAAATACAGTTAAATGCTCAAAAATGTATAATTTTTATATAGATCATAATTGAAATTTTTTCCAATGTCTCAAAGCTCTCTCAATACATCTCTTAGGTCAAAAAAGAGAATAATTTACAGTACAGAGAAATATCTCCAAAGACCACTGCCATTATCAACTTGTTTGTGTATGGACATACGGGAGTGCACGCACAAGTGTGCCCGGCACACCTGGATCAGAATCTATCTAGGGGACTTCCCTAGTGGTACAATGGATAAGAACCTACCTGTCAATACAGGGGACATGAGTTCGATTCAAGGTCTGGGAGGATTCCACAAGCCGCAGAGCAACGAAGTCCATGCACCACAAGTACTGAGCCCACAAGGCAGAGCTCCTGGAGCCAGTACACTCCAAAGGCCCGCAAGCCACAGCTGGTGAGCCTGAGCACCTGGAGCCTGCTCCCTGCAACAAGGGACGCCATCCCAGTGAGAAGCCTGCACACCGCCACAGCCCCCACCGGCAGCGACTAGAGAAAGCCTGCGCACAGCAGCAAAGAGCCAGCACAACCAAAATTAATTAATCTAAAGAAAGCAATCAGAGGCTTGTTTGTTTCTTTTTAACGTATCAGTTTAGGTTAAATGATAGACCAAAACAGACTACATTCTTTATCTGAAATATACATATTATTGGAAGCAAGAGTAGTTAATACCAAGATGGGATTTCTTTACTGAAATCTATCTTGTTGAGATACCATCCCTTGAAGGACAGAAAGGGGTGATTTAGTACAACAAATAACCTTAACAATAAATAAGAATGAGGTCAAATTGTGATTCCTAAGAAAAGATACTTCATCTTCTATATACCTTGATGTCAACAGGGCTGGAAAACATCAGATCTGAGTAACAAAAATGCAATAAGTATTCTCCTATGCTTTGGCCCATCTCACTACTCAAATGTGGAGGTGTGTTTGTGCTGAGGACAGGGCACATAAGGGTGAACTGTTGTTTAGTCGCTATAAGGGTGAATAATGGCATATAAAATGTCTTCTGACCCACAGCTGGATTTTTATTAAGGCTGTGGTGTTGCTTCTTGCAGTCCAGAATCCTGTTATCTGAATTACGTACTATATATCCTGTCAAACTACAATCTCCTATTACACAAGCCATTTCCTGGATCCCCTGTGAAGTTTACCACTGGAAGTCCTTATTCCTTAAAGCTGAGCTAAAGAGTACCTTTGCAGTAAGGAGCAATGCTCTACTTCCCAGAAGCACTGCAGCACAAATGACTCCATCTTGCTTAATATGTTTTAACCGCTGGCTCTGAAGCAATGGTATTTAAATAAAAACTAAGTCGAAAATTAAAAACTCATTAATTCACAATACGCCCTTGCTTAGTATGAGGCAGTTTGGATAAAACACAAGTCTACCTATGATGAAAAAGTTGACTACAGGAATTAATATTGCAAACAGGCCAGGGGAAATATTTATTTAAGAGAGTAATTTATATTCAAACCTTTAGAAGAATAGATAGGTTAATTACAAATATTTTGAAAATGTTCATTAAAATCCTTTCAAGGATTTTGAAAATTATATGACTATCCTAGGTTGGTATCATTCCACATTCTGAAAAATATTAAAATGGCTTGCTTTTTATAAAATCTTATGCAATGAAGACTTTTTCCTTGGGTTAATCTGAATTTTTACCACTTTTTTTAGAAGATAGGCAAAAATAATCTTGTATAATAAGTGGTCAAATTTCACATACTTAGAAATATTTATGGTATTCTTTGAAAAATATGCATATATAAATATATACACACACAACACATACAGGTATGCATATACAGACTTGAGTACACATATACATATGCAGAGACACACACATATGCATACACGTGCTACTTATTCCATTCATTGGATGAACTGAAAAACACATCAGGGTCACAGAATCACTTTAGGGACTGAATAGAAATATCAAAGAATATTTTACCGGTAAAAAAACAGCCAGACAAAAGCTTCATCTAGGGAAAAAAAAATGTATTGGAGTCAACAAAATTTTGTAAAATTTTGGCAGGCATCTGTAAAATATATCCTGGGAAGGTGAGTCTACTCATCTTTTCAGAAAAACACACAGGAGGACCAAGCACAAAATATGAAAACAAAGTCCTGGAATCCAGAACTGGATTTGAGGAGGAGGAAAGGATCACAAATCCCAGGGATCCTTTGACATATATTTTGATGCTTTTCTTTTGTGTACAGTATTGATGAGTGTGTCGTGTGCTCATTGAGAAGCCGGCCCTCGGTAATTGTCAGGGATCTTCATTCTGAGTGCAGACTCCACTGGAAATTAATTGCTTCGGTGCAATCTGAACCACATCATAAATGTCATGTAGAAGTTGCAGGGAGTGAGGAGGCAGTGACAGCTCAATCCGCACTGTTTCATTTAAAGGTGGGTAAAACACGCCGCGACAGAAGTGCTCTTCATCAATAATTTAGTCCGCAGTGTAAAGCCAAGCCGTGCCAAAGATGCCAGGGGAGCCGCTGCCTCCCTGGTTTTAATGACACCAGCAGGGAGGGGTTGAGGGGCCAGCTCAAATCAACATTCACTGCACATCTGGGCATGTCGGCAGATGAAGATATCAAGGACTGAGCTGACAGGACAAAGGGTTGAAAAAAGAAGTGTAACCTAGAAAACCTTTACTTTGAATTCTTTGTATAAATTCAAGGGAGATGACAGTTCCTAAGGTCATCTTAGATAATAAAACTTCAGTGATCTACATAGAGAGTTTTAACCCTTTCCATCATGTAATCAAAGACGATGCAAGTTTAGTGTCTAATGTTCACTTTAAGACTCTAAAACATTCCTATTTGTTTCCCCCAAAAGACTTCTCCGATGAACCAAACGTTAACAGGAATTGCCTGAATTCATCTTGTGAACCCTGATTATACCTCATTAGAAGTCCCACCACATTTGGGGGCTGGTCCAATGTCCTCCTAACCTACAGGAGTTTAATATCATGACTGTTTCACAAGGTTTGCAAGAAACTCAAGATCTAGTTTGGGAGCTTCTATTGTAATAATATATAAAAAAATATGTAAAATGGTACAACCATCCCCCTCTTATTGTGCTTTCTTTCTTTAAAAATGGAGGTAAATATGTGTTTTCACTACCTGAAAGGTGCTATTTCTGGTATTCTAATGTAAAAGTGGATAGGGCTTGAAAAAATGAGGATTATATGAATAATATGAGTGGAGACCTTGTCCTGGATCCTTTGAGGACACCATGCATTCCCAGGTTGAGGTATTCTTGGAACCCCAGGGGCCAAATTCAATTATCTCATCCTATGTTTTGTGTATTTGGAGGACATCATAGTCTCACTAGGGGCTGACTGGATTCTCACACAAGGAGATTCAGTTCTCATTGAAGGAAATTTACTGAGTCCCCATTTTCTCCCTAAAGGCTTTTCACTCTAAAAACTGAAGTTAGTAACATTATTAATGCTAATCAGAGTTAAGGGTTTGAGCTATTTCACTACAGAAATGAAGAATGAAAGACAATCATAATTTGCAAAGAAAAACATAAGATGAGCATTAAATGAATTTAAATTTTAATATTCTAGTAATACTTAACCCTTTTTAGGGAATCAGTATTCACACCATTATCCAAAACTAGAATGTGTGAGAAAACAGCAGCCACACTAGTTTCAAAGTGTGAGCTAATAAATCCAAATGTCCATTAATTCCTAGACATGGCTAGTCCATCTTAAAGCTAGACAGAAAATATCCAGGGTAGGACAAAAAACATGTAATACAATTAAAACACATTTTGAAAATGCCTTTTATGAATCAGTACATCCATCAATGGCTATGAAATCTGGGGAGCATGACATGTGAAACTTAAACCATTATTACAGATTTACCCCTCTCTTCCAAATGTCTGATAACTAGGAAAGGTTATAGATCTCACCATTAACCTGTCGATTTATCCTGTAAACTCGAAAAGAAGACTGCCAACCATCTGAAAGATGGACAGGTAGGCAGGTGATTCTATAGGATTTTGACTTGCAGAGTAAAACAATACAACACAACACAGCCCAAGTCTAAGAGGGGTTTCCTCATTGACGAGACAGAGAAGGGAGTGGCAACCCACTCCAGTATTCTTGCCTGGAGAATCCCATGGACAGAGGAGCCTGGCAGGCTACATACAGTCCATGGGGTCACAAAGAGCAGGACACAGCTGGGCAGTTATCACTCTTCATTGAAGAGAAACCCATGCAGCCTGTGAAAGGTCTTACTAGAAAGAAAAGCGACTTTGATTTAAAACCTACATGTAAAGTATGTAATAAAGGGTCTGTAATTATTTTAATAATTGTCAAAACTAAAACTTTGTGTGAGCATATGTCAAATTCCCCATTTTATGTGCTAATAAAAGAGTTAATCAATAAAAGTCATATTTTCAGCTAAAAAAAACTTTATTCCTTCACATTTGGCTCTCTTCTTTGCATTACTATAGTTAAAACAGAAAGTACTCCTTGATTCCATTTTTTAAAAACAGAGATATTCTCCCTCCTCAAGAGGAAGGAGGCTATTGTATTAGAAAGCATTAAGCTGAACCATAGAAATAACTGATGCTCAACAGTTTTTTTACTTATATAAATGCAGTTTCATAAGGCTCACACTAATAATTCTTTACTTCTGACAAACTAATTTAAGAAAGAACTCTGATGGACATTTAAATATTTATTAAAATCATCCATTCCATACTTAGAAATGTTTGAAGCTCTTCTATGTATCATTGTCTTTAAAAAAGCAACTAGTAATAAGAACACTTGCTTCTTAGGAACAAATTGAGAGAAATAGGGACATTGGAAAAGACCCTGATGCTGGACAATATTGAAGGCAGGAAGAGAAGGGGACGACAGAGGATGAGATGGTTGGATGGCATCACCAAGTCAATGAAAATGAGTTTGAGTGAACGCTGGGAGATAGTGAAGGATAGGGAAGCCGGGCAAGCTGCAGTCCATGGGGTAGCCAAGAGTCAGACGTGAGTGACTGAACAACAATAAAGGGACATAATGTGAGTTTAATACTAAGATATTTGGAGTTATGTTAAATGGCATCAAAAATGGGCAAACCGCCTCTTTAAAATTTTATCAGTTTACTGAAAACAAAATGTAACAGTAAATCTTTTACTTTTATATTTTTCATATCCATAAAAGCAATATCACAGAGTCAACTCATAGGAAACTGCTACAACTTGCTGGTGGCAAGAAAGATCTTAGAAGAAGATATTCATGTAGGTCGTAGGAGCCAAAAATAGAATAGCACGTGTCACAAATACCAAATCAGTGTCTACTTTACAAACAGAAGATGCTCATCTCTCTCTCCATATTCATATGTAGAAGTCCCTAGAACTCCAGATGGAAATGAATGTTATAATTATCCCCAGACCATTGTAATCCTAAATGGGAATGGAAGATGATCATGCTGGAATGTCCCATCCAAAGGATGGGTGTTTTTAAAAAGCCCATTAAACAAAATATTATTCAATGTAAATGGCAGCATTATCAGAAAGGCTTTGATAACATAGCCTCCAACTGTGCTCTCTTGATTTGTAACTTTCTTTGAGGGCTTGAGGAACATGGACTGTTTAAAGCACCTTTTAAGACAGCTCCTAATTTCTTTCTGACTTTGACTATTCTCTTTTCACTACAGAGTGGAGGGAAACCTGTAGCTCTAATTAGAATGAACTTAGATTAGACAGAAGGCCTGTCCTACAATTATACATGTGCCAAGATGAAAACTCAGAGACACCAGCAGTCTAGGGTACAAGGCCTAAGCAGTAGGTAATAGAACTTCCATTCAAAACTACAGAAAAAAAAAAACAAACAGAATGAGTAAAACCTTTGTGAGGAATGGATAAAATGCCTCAGAAGAGCAGATTTCTTACAGATAATTTATTGCAGAAAAGTCACAATGGCACCCCACTCCAGCACTCTTGCCTGGAAAATCCCATGGAGCCTGGTGGGCTGCAATCCATGAGGTCGCTAAGAGTCGGACACGACTGAGCGACTTCACTTTCACTTTTCACTTTCATGCATTGGAGAAGGAAATGGCAACCCACTCCAGTGTTCTTGCCTGGAGAATCCNCACATCATCATGATTATCTGGGTTGTGAAGATCTTTTTTGTACAGTTCTTCTGTGTATTCTTGAATCACAGAATATTAAAGACTGGAAAAGAGTCTTAGGGACTATCTAGTCTAATTCCCCACTAAAAACCAGAAGTTAAGTTTTGGCTTTTTTGCATGTATTAACTGTTACCTCAGATTCAGCTTCCTTATCTATAAAGCAGGGAAAATCATTAATTGTGCCCTTTAACTTTGAAAAAGTAAACTAAGGATGAAATGCGGTCATTACTGAGTGCTAGCAAAACATGGTTTTGATATTGCTGTTCATAATAGAAGCTACATAATCTTTCTACTGCATTTTGGTTTTGTATTAACTATAGCTGGAAGTCTATGATTTTTTCCCGTCATGAAGCTGGGAAAGCTGTTAAAATATTCAGTTCTCATGCTTCAGTTAAAGAAAATTTCTGCTTCTAAATGTTATTAAAACCCCAAAGGGAAGCTACTGTTCCTTGCCATTTGTGAATATAAGCATGACTTCTGAAAAACAACTTTCCGCAGTGTGAAAATGAAAGGTTTGGCTTGCTTTCTCTCTCTGCATTCCGTTCTAGCGAGCTCTAAGGGCATCTGAATGATAAGTGCTTTCTCTCTTAATACATAATGTCTCCACTTGAACTTATCTTGCTTGTAGGCACGACACAAGCAACATCAAGGCTGGGCGCTCTCAGTAGACCTCCTCCTAGGTGTATGTGGACGGCCAGCTAGATCACTTTCACTTCACTGAGCTGTGAAATTGACACCAAATTGTGCCATTAGCTTATTTCTGAAGGGTATGTTGTGCTGGGTGTTCTCTTCTTGCTTGCACGGTCCATGAAAAAAGATGACAAGATAAAAATTTCCCATAAATGAACATGAGCGAGGAAATTTAGATGTAATTTGTCATGAATTAAAAACATTGAATAATGTATCAAGAGCCCCTGGAAGCAGAGGTGTTGAGAATTCAGAGCATGTATTTAGTACTTGGGGAAAAAAAAACGTGGTGCTTTGGGTTTTTCTTTTGAAGCTCTTTCAGATTTCTCATTTGCCTTCTTTATACCCTGCTAGCGAGAGGACAAGAGGACAGTCTGGCAATCAGTTAAGTCACTCAGTAACATTCATTCGTCCACTGACTTAGGCATAGTGGTGTGTTTACGCAAGTTTTTTCCTCTCTATCGCTAAATCTTTCTTTGCCTACTTTTTGGTTAGAAAGCCAAGATAAGCTATTTCTCAGTTAAATCTGTCCCCTATAGTTGAACAGAGGTGAAAAGTAACTGCGGACAAGGTGGCTGGAAGAGATTTCTCTGAGTGGAACCCACATGGTCCTTGCGATAGCGCTCCACCTGGTGGAGCAGGGGCTGGTCTCCATCTCGCTTCTGTGCTTTCCCTTTGCTCTTCTCCCAGGTCTCCACTTAGCTCACTCTTTCACCTTCCTCCAAGTTTTTATTCAGACCTACTCCAGTCCTGCCTATCCACCTGCCCTGCTTTATTTTTCCCTCAGAACTTAGCACTATCTAACTTACTGCCATATCTGTTGCTTATGTATTATATTCCACATTTTAACATCTCTGAAATCTTACCCCTAGAATATAAGCTCCATGAAGGTAAAGATTCCTTTTTCTGTTTTTGTCATCTGTTCTGTATTCCAGCACCTCTAGCAGTGCCTGTTACATAATGCTGCTGCTGCTGCTAAGTTGCTTCAGTTGTGTCCGACTCTGTGTGACCCCATAGACGGCAGCCCACCAGGCTCCTCCGTCCCTGGGATTCTGTTACATAATAGGTGCTCAATAAATATTTGTTGAATGAATTGAATGAACTCCCTGGCTTCAAGGGATTTGGGGAAAAGGTATTCTACANTCAGTTGTGTCCGACTCTGTGTGACCCCATAGACGGCAGCCCACCAGGCTCCTCCGTCCCTGGGATTCTGTTACATAATAGGTGCTCAATAAATATTTGTTGAATGAATTGAATGAACTCCCTGGCTTCAAGGGATTTGGGGAAAAGGTATTCTACATTTACTCCCCTATCCTTGTCTCACTTCCCTATTCGTCTTCACTTGCTTGTCTTTGCCAGTGCGTGTGTGCTAAGTTGCTTCACTTATGTCTGGCTATTTGTGACCCTATGGACTGTAGCCCACTAGGCTCCTCTGTCCATGGGATTCTCCAAGCAAGAATACTGGAGTAGGTTACCATGCCCTTCTCCAGTGGATCTTCCCGACCTAAGGATTGAACCCATGTCTCCTGCAGCTCCTGCATTGCATGCAAATTCTTTAGTGCTGAGCCACCAGGGAAGCCCTGGTGCCAGAGGACACTCTCATTTTATCTGGCTTCCCTCTCACCCCACATAGCTTGTGAGGTCACTAAAGCAGTGAGCTGCATGATCAGTGGATATCTGTTCCCCATTCCCTATAGCTCAAGCCTACAACTCTAAGAATTTTCTTGCTGGCTCAGATCTTTCTTTATCTAGCTCTGTAGTCTTGACAGGTGCCAAAAAGCTCATGCTGTATTAGGGCAGTACTTTTCAAACTCTGTGGGTAAGGATCAGTCTTAAATTTCTAACCCATCACAAATTGACATATCTGGAGACTACTTCCCCCCCCCAAAAAAAAACCCAGAAAAAATGAAATAAAATTTTAAAAATGATGTAAGCTCCAATTTTTAAGTTATTAGATTAGACTTGAAAATTACTCTGTCAAATTGATAACCATTTCTAAATACTACCCTCAGTTTCTGTACATGTGTCCTTGCAGACCAGTAACAGTTTGCAGATCAGGACTGATGTATAGACCACAGTTTGAGAAGCACTGTGTTAGGACATGGTTGCTCAATCTGATGTCTGTTCAACTTTACCATGTTTTCTAAAATAAATCTGCTTATTATTACTTCTGCCTTTTATAGCCTGTCTGTTGTAGATGATAAAGTTGAAACTTACCGAACCCAGTTAGGGCCAGTAATTGGTTGATTAATGTAAAAAGCCATATAGGATAGAACTCATAACAAGTATACATGTATATCCAGGCATACTATTTCAACTAACAAACTAAGAAGTCTCAAAATAAACTGATCTGCAAATAAGTGATGCAAATGATAGAATTAACAGACAAGTACTTTAAAACTGGTGTTATAAACATGTTCAAGGATTTAAAAGAAAATATTTGGTATAATGAAGAGAGAAGTGGAAACAATCAGAAAGAACCAAATAAAACTTCTATTAATAAGTTGGAAAAAATATACTGAGAATGAAAAATTACTGATGGGCTTAATAACAGATTAGACAGAGCTGAAGAAAAGATTAAAAAAAAAAAACAAAACCCTAAAGATGAAACAATAGAATTCATCCACACTGAAGAAAAGGAAAAATGACCAAGGAAAATGAATAGCACTTTCAGTGGTCCATTGGACATGTTAAGTGGTCTAGCATATGTGTAATTGAATTCCCAAAATAGGATGTACAAATATGGAAGAAATAATGACCAAGGAGTTTCCTAATAGTGTCACGATTATACAAAGAGGCTCAGTAAACCCCATGCATACAGAATAAACATAAAGTAAACTGCACCAAGGTACACCATAATCAGACTCTTGAAAACAAACGGTAAAGAGAATGTCTGAAGAGCAACCAGAGAGAAAAGACATTACATACAGAGGAACAGAGATAAGAGTGCTTGCTGACTTCCCATCAGAAAGACTACAAGCCAAAAAAGCAATGCAATGACATCTTTAAAGTCTTAAAAGGAAAAAACAGTCATCCTAGAATTCTATATGTAGCAATAACACACTTCAAAAACGAAGATGAAATAAAGACATCTTCAGACAAAAGCTGAGAAAAATTGTTGCCAGCAGACTTGTACTAGAGAAGTTTTAAAGGAAGCTTTTCAGGTGGAAGGAAAATGATACCAGAGAGAAACTCAGATTTACACAAAGGAAAGAAGGAAGCTTAACATGCAAATATGCAGATAAATAGAAATGACTCTTCCCCTCCTTTTTTCATTTACTTAAAAGATAATTGACTGTGTAAAGCAGAAATAATAGCAGTTATTGTGGGGCTTATGGCATGTTGAAGTAAAATGTATTATAATAGCTCAAAGGACAAGAGCAGGAAATGAAGGTATACTGTTATAAAATTCTCACATTTTACATGAAGTGTAATATTTAAAGGTAGACTGTGATAAGTTAAAGATGTGTATGTATACTGTAAACCCTAGCATCCTTTCTCAACTGGAGTTCCTTGTTTCAACCTCAGAATACAGAAAATTATTTGAGTGACTATTGTCCCAGTTCTCCTAAGGATGAGATGTAAATACTGCCATCCTAAGGTGGATAGAAGAGTAAAATGATTACATACAGTGGATGCCTTCGGGCATCTGGACTTAAATCTGCTGTAGAATTCCAGTCAAAGAGGGCCCTGAAAGCAATCGCTGAGAGAGGACTTGGGGAAGAAATAGACTAGTTATTGGCCTAGAACAGTTGTCAACTGGAGGCAGTTTTGCCCCCAAGGGGACATTTGACCTTGTCTGAAGACATTTTTGATTGTCACAGCTTGGGGTGTGGGCTACTGGAATTCAGTGAGTAGAAACCAGGCATGCTGCTAAGCATCCTGTAGTGCACAGGACATTTCTATCCAGCAAATGTCCGTAGTCCCATTACTGAGAAACCCTAGTCTAGAAACAGAGAGATCTGATGGAGTTGGGGTCTCGTCTCAAGATTAGCATCTTCTGCAGGGCTTCACTTGCTTCAGGAGAAGTTGTCCATTTTAGGTTATCAGGGAAGGAAAGACTAACCCTTGGAATTTGAGGTCCTCAGTTTTGTCAGAATATGCCTATATGTCTTCATTCTTTTTTTGTTTCAAGGTCCTATTCCTTCTAAGTCTATGTCATAATTTATTTTTAGAAATCTTAAACCTGACTTTCTTGCCTGGAGAATCCCAGGGACGGGGGAGCCTGGTGGGCTGCCGTCTATGGGGTCACACAGAGTTGGACACGACTGAAGTGACTTAGCAGCAGCAGCAAACCTGACTTTAGAAAATTAGGACTTCTTTCAGGGCAGTCATGGAAGCTTTCTTACCCTGACCTTGGGCTGGATGTTTATAGTGCTGAGCTCATAGTTTTGTTCCTTCAGAAGCAACCAAACCTACAGTCTTTANGCAGCAGCAGCAGCAGCAGCAGCAGCAGCACAACCATTCTAACATGACTAGTTACTTTAACAAACCTTGGGATTTGTATATGTATGTATATAGGTATACTCTCATAAATGTTTATCCAAAACATATGTCTGTACATTACTCTTGGCAGCAAATATTTTTTAATTAAATCTTTATTTAGAGGATAATGAAAAATGCAAGTACTTCTTTCCCAAACACCAGAAAAGGCACTTGTTTCTTACATTAATAATTAGGGTAAGTGACTCTTTTTTGTCAACTGTTTGGAGTTATTCATTAAACCTCAGCATGCTTTGAGCCTTGGGTGTTGGTATTTAACTGAGTAACTATGATCTATAACTTCTGTTGATCCCTTAGAATAAAATCCACAACTCATTATATGACTAAAAGAAAAAATTTAAACTAAAATTTTATTTTATATTTACATCATGTAATGTTGCCATGAAATTACAAATTAATCTTAACTTTATGTTACTCACAAAAGCTCAAAATGAGACCTAAACCTAGTCAGAGTATATAACAATTATTATATATTGTATCACATAGCATATATAACACATAGATTAACAGCTTCTAATTGTCATGCGAAATAGATGGGGAAACAGTGTCAGACTTTATTTGGGGGGGCTCCAAAATCACTGCAGATGGTGACTGCAGCCATGAAATTAAAAGACACTTACTCCTTGGAAGAAAAGTTATGACCAACCTAGATAGCATATTCAAAAGCACATTACTTTGCCAACTAAGGTCCGTCTAGTCAAGGCTATGGTTTTTCCAGTGGTTATATATGGATGTGAGAGTTGGACTGTGAAGAAGGCTGAGTACCGAAGAATTGATGCTTTTGAACTGTGGTGTTGGNATATTCAAAAGCAGAGACATTACTTTGCTGACTAAGGTCCGTCTAGTCAAGGCTATGGTTTTTCCAGTGGTTATGTATGGATGTGAGAGTTGGACTGTGAAGAAGGCTGAGTGCCGAAGAATTGATGCTTTTGAACTGTGGTGTTGGAGAAGACTCCTGAGAGTCCCTTGGACTGCAAGGAAATCCAACCAGACCATTCTGAAGGAGATCAGCCCTGGGATTTCTTTGGAGGGAATGATGCTAAAGCTGAAACTCCAGTACTTTGGCCACCTCATGCGAAGAGTTGACTCATTGGAGAAGACTCTGATGCTGGGAGGGAGTGGGGGCAGGAGGAGAAGGGGACGACAGAGGTTGAGATGTCTGGATGGCATCACTGCCTCGATGGACGTGAGTCTGAGTGAACTCCGGGAGTTTGTGATGGACAGGGAGGCCTGGCGTGCTGCGAAGAGTCGGACACGACTGAGCAACTGAACTGAACTGAATTGTTGCTGTTGTTGGGATATGTGAGTGGTTGAACACTCAGAAAAGGAACTCCTGGTTTTAAAGGAGTAAAGAATAGGAATAATAGGAGGAATGACTATTCTAAGCCAATAATTTTATGATTAAATATGAATACCTCAAGGGGATAAATAAAGATAATTAAATAAATAAGTAAATCTTATCCAAAGAGTAGTCTTTCTTAGCTAGTTATTTGAACACTAAAATAATAACTATCCAGGCAATGCAGGATGAAGCAAATAATGTCATTCTAAGAAATCAATTTTTCCTTCATTTAAACCCGATCTCCATGCAGAATCACAGGATTCAATCTAAAAGATGACTTGCCCAACCAGGCCTGCTGGTGATAAGAGCCAATACTGCTCTGGTCCCACTAACCAGGCATCTACCCAACATGTGAGTAGATTTAATTTGCCATAAAGTTAAATATCTGCTGCAAGAGGGAACCATTCACCTGGACACTTCTTTCTTTCCATCTTCCCATGGAGTGGGATGGCAATAACTATTCATTGCCATAAGGAGGTGGGACAGAGTAGAGAAGAGGTCTTCTTAGGGAAGAAAAGAAAAAGTGTAATTCAAATAAGGTAAAATCTAAAGTCTCAGTTACCTTGACCAGTGCTGTGAGGTCCAGGAGAAGAGAAGGTGCTTTGGAGACCTTGCAAAAAAGGTCGGGGGAGGTGATGATGTGGGTAAGTGGTAGAGGGTCCTGAGAGGAGTCAGGAAAGAAACATTCCAAATAGGCTTTTTTAAAATTCACTTGGGTTTGCACAATATGTTTCTTGAAAGAGTTTGAAGCCCAATATATAAAAAGCTGACTATTTATACATTTGATTCCTTAAAAGCAATTAGGAATACAAAGCAGATGGTCCAGCATTGTAGATTTCCCTTTTCATATTGCTTAAACACTAGAGATCAATAAGTCTAATATAAACAGATGATTTCCATAGCAGGGTTTATAATTAGCTGGCACTGAATGTGTCCAAACTCTAAAATAATTAGCAGAAGCATGTGGCACACCATTAAAACCTTGTGGCTTGTCTGCATTTACATTTATAATTATTAAAGTTAATTATGATGCTTGTGGTGTGGTTCCAAGCTCCTTTACAACTTAGATTAAATTTTTTTTTTAATCCCATAACTTCCTTTCTAACCTTCCTTGGGCCGCTGGAAAACAGTGAAATCTGACCAAGTTAGGAATGTAGAGCTGCCATTTTTTTGCTCCAAAGAATAAATTCTAATTTTGTCATGAAAGAGAGGCTCTTCTTAAAGAGCTGGCAGCTTTCTCAACTGATGACAATATTTCGATCTTGAATTTTAATTTGTCCATAATGGTAGGGATAGGCAGGATAACAATGCTTATAAGTCTTCAGATTGAAAGCTGTCATTTTTGAGAGCTAAGTGAATGGCAAGTCGGTGCCAATATCGTCTCCTCAATTTACTATATAGTCATGGAGAATTTTAATAACATACCTTGTTCTTGATTCAATGTCTAAAGGTAATCTCCATTCTCTTAGAGTGCAGGTAGCATTTCATAAAGTGGGAACAAGCAGCATATCTTAATTTTAAAGTTTGCATCACCGGAAAATGGCATGTACTAAATCCCTGCTTGTGTTAGGAGCATTGGGTAAATGAAGTATAAAACAGACACTGCCTTCTCAGCCAGAACAGGGAAGAGTCTCATCTCAGCACCAGTCTGCTAAAACCAGAAGAGCAGATTTCTTTAAAATTTGCATCAACAAAAATGGTGATGGTCTTGTAGATTTTATACTCTAGTGTCATCTATTGTCACTGCAAAAACTGGTTGGTGCCCTTCATACAAATATCATTAATCTTAAGGTTTATAACATCTAGTCAAGAATATTTTGCCAGCATTTGTACTCTGTACCCTATGCAATACCCCAGGCTAAAGTTAGAGGCGTAATCCTTAATCTATTTACAAGTCAGTAAAGCAGAAAAGAAATTATCAAATTCCTTCTTTTACTCATTTGCTCACAGATACTTCTGCTATATAGTCAAGTTATCTATACTCAATCAGTGTAATATATGAACTTCCTTTATAAAAGAACCCATTGACTTACACAATTTAAAGCAGTTTGTCTTCTCATGCTTTCCATTTGCTAAAATTCTACATAAAATCAATATACAGTTAGTATTCTACCAAAAAGACCCACTATTTTCTATTTTACTTTTCAAATAATGTCTATTAGATTCTTACATCGGTTTAAATATAATACTCTTGTCCACCTATAAATTGTAAAACACATCTCTGTAAAATATCTAACAACCAACTTCATTATCCCCCCAGGGCAGAGAGAGATTTTTTAATAGAAACAGTCAATTTTTCATCATGAAAAAAAAAAAAACTCTTTTGCTTCATCACTTCTCCTGATGCATCATTTCATTTAGAGGTAAAAATTAAAATATACTTTATTTAAACTACTAATACTCAGATATGCAGATGACACCACCCTTATGGCAGAAAGCAAAGAAGAACTAAAGNCATGAAAAAAAAAAAAACTCTTTTGCTTCATCACTTCTCCTGATGCATCATTTCATTTAGAGGTAAAAATTAAAATATACTTTATTTAAACTACTAATACTCAGATATGCAGATGACACCACCCTTATGGCAGAAAGCAAAGAAGAACTAAAGACCCTCTTAATGAAAGTGAAAGAGTTGGCTTAAAACTTAACATTCGGAAAACTAAGATTATAGCATCTGGTCCAATCACTTCATGGCAAATAGATGGGGAAACAAAGGAAACAGTGGGAGACTTTATTTCGGAGGGCTCCAAAATCACTGCAGATGGTGACTGCAGCCATGAAATTAAAAGATGCTTACTCCTTGGAAGAAAAGTTATGACCAACCTAGACAGCATATTAAAAAGCAGAGACATTAATTTGTCAACAAAGGTCCATCCAGTCAAAGCTATGGTTTTTTCAGTGGTCACGTATGGATGTGAGAGTTGGACTATAATGAAAGCTGAGTGCCAAAGAATTGATGATTTTAATTGTGGTGTTGGAGAAGATTCTTGAGAGTCCCTTGGACTGCAAGGAGATCCAACCAGTCCATCCTAAAGGAAATCAGTCCTGAATATTCATTGGAAGGACTTATGCTAAAGCTAAAACTCCAATACTTTGACCACCTGATGTAAAGAACTGACTCATTTGAAAAGACCCTGATGCTGGGAAAGGTTGAAGGTGGCAGGAGAAGGGGATGACAGAGGATGAGATGGTTGGATGGCATCACCAACTCTATGGACATGAGTTTGAGTAATCTCTGGCAATTGGTGATGGACAGGGAAGCCTGGTGTGCTGCTGTCCATAGGGTTGCAAACAGTCAGACATGCCTGTGCGACTGAACTGAAACTACTAATATTGTAATGAATTCATGTTAATGTCATTGCTAGTAAAATCTGTAGATACAAAGACACTGCAGTTTTAATGTAGTAGATAAAAAGGGAATGATACAATATCAGAAGAGTGACTTTTAAAGTACAGATTATTTTAATGAACCTTAAATAATTACATTCAGTGAAATTTTATGGTTATTATTGGCTAAGAGAGAAATAGAAGGTGAAGAAAAGAAGGAATATAGAATGAGATGGACCAATACAATAAAACCTCAAGACTGGGAAAGAAACACACAGGAGAACACAGAAGGGGTCAAAGAGAAAATTAAGGTTGTGGAATCTACACATTAGAAATATCTGTTTCCTGGGAAAAAATCATAAATCTTGCCCCTGCCCATCTTCATATCTCCAAGATCCACCCTCAGTTTCTCAAGATCCAAGATGAAATAATTTCACCCAGAGCAAGTCTTATTCACACATTACCCCTGGTATCACTACAATAGAAGCAATGAATTAAAGAACTCTTTGTTTTAATTATCGTGTGCTATGTTATAGTTATATGTGTGTACATTTGACCTATATACAATCTGTGCTCCTCATCAAGCTGTTAGTCATACATTATTATTCCTAACAAAACCTAACTCACATTAACAATCTTTATTTACTGAGATAAACCAGAAAGATAAAAAACAAAATCTAAATAAGAGAAAGCATTTATATGAAGTTTTCTGATATTATTATATTGCATTCCTACAATAATTCGATATCATCATTCACACAATTTAATTATAAAAACATGAATTATGCCATTCTTCATCAGCATTACCAATATGTTACACTTTTCTGGCTAATATGTTCAGGGCAGCTTGTTAAGATTCTGGAGTCACGAAGATTAATCTCAAGGGGTTCATAGCCCAATTGGGGACATACAAGAGGTCATGCTGCTTCTGCTGCTGCTAAGTCACTTCAGTCATGTCCGACTCTGTGCGACCCCACAGACGGCAGCCCACCAGGCTCCCCCGTCCCTGGGATTCTCCAGGCAAGAACACTGGAGTGGGTTGCCATTTCCTTCTCCAATGCATGAAAGTGAAAAGTGAAAGTGAAGTCGCTCAGTCATGTCCGACTCCTAGCAGGCAACAACAATACAAGGCAAAACCTACTCTGTGAAAAACACATGATAAAAACCAAACTTAACAGACATCAGAAAGGAAAACAGTCACCTCAAAAGCCTCACTAAAATAATAAAACCTCAAATACATTTTTCTAGAAGGATAGGATATCAAAAAGCTCAGCCTAATACTGAGACAGGGTATTCCAGTCCTTCCTCCCCTTAAAAAAGGCATGGGTTAGGCATAGACTACATTCAGAGAAGAAATAAGCCAATTTGGAGAAATAGGTAAATGCCACCTTGCATGAGGTCTCGAAGGAGCCTATATTTCAGTCATCAGGTGATAGAAAGCTTTGGAAAAAAATGCTTTTGTGCAGGGCCTGTTTGGGCTCTTTTTTGTTACTCTGTACAGTATCTTGAAAAAAAAATCAGCACAATTTTCAACTCCATTTTGCCCATGTCAATATATCCTTGGCCTACAGAGAATAAAACTGAGGTCACATCCCCTCTACAGCCCAAGTGTTTTCATTTCTCAAACCTCCAATTAAAAAAAAAAAAACCATGCATATTCCTCTCTTAGAAAACCCACATTCTTCTCCCAGACTATTTAAGTCTACTTCATGTCCATCACACACTTTCTGGCCCACATTTAGGTTTCCTCTGGCTCAGGCCAGACCAGGGGATGTCTGGAATGTGACAAGGTAGTATGGCCTGCCAGGTCTATTCTGTTAGCAAATTTATTTTCTTCTCTTAGACGGATGATCAAAATATCACAGTGTGATGCTTTAGCAGGCCTGGGAGCTCCCACCTACAGCTGTGGGGCTTGAGTGGGACCTGAAGCCAAGATGCCATAAGGAGCACAGACAGTGCCTTTACCATCACCGCTCATCCTGCATCGCTCATTCTCCTGCTAAATGATGCAATGGGACCCCCTCGGGGATTCTGAGTCTGATCATGTTTTTCTTGCTATTTTTTTACTTCCATCTTCCCTTCACTAAAGCAGCCCAAACTGCTGAATTTTTCATGAAACAGATAATATCATTGTACACAAGATAATGGCATTCAAATACATCCACCTGCTTGTTAGCTCTGACTACATTGATTGCAATTCTACTGAAAGAATATTTACCAAAAAATGATTTTTTTCCTGCTTTTGTGGTATTAAAATTCCACATTTTCATAAGGAAACTATAGAGGGACCCGTATAAGTACGTAAGCTAAGAGGGCAAAATGAACTGAGAAATTAAGCGGCAGTCCCTGGGGCTCATCCAAGAACAACAGTTTACTTTTTCTCAAAGATGGATTTGAAATACAGATGAGTTTTATGACTCAATGATGCTGTTCTTCCATCAGCTCAAGAACGGATGGTGGAAAACTGCTTTTCACTGCTATGATAGACAGGGCCCAGACAGTTCCCTCAGAGGCTGGGAAGTACAGACCCCTGCCACTCACCACAAGGGGATGGCAGTGGCTGGATGGAGTACAATGGAAGAGCAAGACTCCTTCCTCTGGCTTCTCCCAGTCTCTAAGGGCTATTGGAGTGATAGGAAAGAAGAGAAGATCAGAGTGAGAGAGAGAAGGCAAAGGAAGTGTGTCCTTCCCATCTGTCCTTTTATAGCCTAGAATGTAGTCTGATCCCAGAATGAGGAATCAGACAAAGAGAGTTCACTAACTTTCTGCACATCTCATGTCAAAGTTTTTTCTATCTATATGAGGTAATGCTACTCAAGAATTCCTTAACACTATCAGCTTCTGTTCTCTTATTCATAAATGATGCGCTTAAGCATTTATTTACTGTGCTATTCTAATTGCCATTCTCATCTTCAGAAGTCAAATGAAAAACTAATTCAGTGTGTTGGTATATGTGTAACCACTATGTCATGAGATGTTGTTTTCTCTGCACTTTTTCTTTGTCCTATTCAACCACAGTCATATCATATTAACAGGTTTGGATTCTTATTTGAATAATTGCTAAGACATTCTCTAACTGGCATGAGATTTTTAATTGAATGTTCAATTAATTCAATTACCCCTACCTTTCCTAAATTTTAGATAATTACCCCTAGCATCTTTAAGTTCTGGAAAAAGATTTTTTTTTTTAATCCAGTATGCAAAGGAAACAGCAAGTTTATTTGAATCCGAATTGTCTTCAATCTTCTAAACCAAAAGGGAATAACACACTGCACTTAACCTAAATATTGTCCAACTGAAAGGCTCTATTAACTCTTTAATACTTACAAGATTTGTAGACAGAAACTTCCTTTGGACTTTCATAAAATTTTAAAGACTCAGTCAGAAATTCTTTCATTAATAAGAGGTAATTTTAGTGAAGAACTTTAGAAGTGCCTCTACAGTAAACACACACATTTGTCTTTTGAACGACATCCAGATTGGGTGAGGGGAGGTACATAGGAGTGTTATGAGAACATTTTAAGCAGTGTTATTTTCCAGGACCAAGGGATAAATTCAGCTTCCTGGGGATGTGGGATGATGTCTTCTATGTGCTCCATGCCATATCTAGAATCTTGTGTGAACTCAACAAAACAATTAGGAATTAAGCAAAAATGTACAGTCTTCCTTTTATTTTTGGTATTTATTTCAAGTCATTGCTGAATCAGAAACTACTGTGATCATGAATTCCTCTTCTTCTTAAAACATGTTTTATCATTTGTGAAACAGAGAGGTATACAAATGGTGCCAATGCTTGATATCTTTGAAAATGATAAAGTTTTGTATATTCTTCTGTACTTCCAAGACAAGTTGGAATTCTATTTAGAAATTACTCATTAGTCTGAAGTGTCTCTTCTTTTATTTTTTAAGCTGAATGAATGTAATGAAAAACATATGGCTCTTGGATCTAAATCCCCCAACCCATGTGTGACACATAGTTCTCGTTTCATTAACGGGCACACTAAAGATCATACCTAGAGGACAGAAGTTCCTGTGATATTGTTTCAAAACTTCTTGGTAATGAACCCTGTCTCTTGATGTCAGATTTAGTTCAAATAACTACCACCTTTCCATACCAGTACTTAGCTACTCTTTTCATAGTAAGTTATACTTATTTCTAACAACTAATTAAACTGTCACAATTTCTACACCAGAAAGCAAAGGCATTGCAAAAGCAACAGAATGATCTTATTTCAAATCCTAATGAGAAGTAAAGCAGTAACGATAAACTGCATAGGTACACCTTGCTCAAACATTCTTCTAAGGGTTAATTATCAAAAAACTAATAACCAGAAAGGAAAGTGGGTGAGATGACTATCTTGGTTCCATTTTATGGGATGAAAGAAAAAAACTGTATCTTTTGTATTTTTCTAACAAACTCTGAAGTACATTGTATTCAATGTACAAAGAATCTATAAGTAATATTAGCAAAAACAGTTTCATTGTAAGCCAATGGTTCTCCTTTATATACTATAGTATACAGGTCCATCTAGTCAAGGCTATGGTTTTTCCAGTGGTCATATATGGATGTGAGAGTTGGACTGTGAAGAAAGCTGAGTGCCAAAGAACTGATGCTTTTGAACTGTGGTATTGGAGGAGACTCTTGAGAGTCCCTTGGACTGCAAGGAGATCCAACCAGTCCATTCTAAAGGAGATCAGTACTGGGTGTTCTTTGGAAGGACTGATGCTGAAGCTGAAACTCCAATACTTTGGCCACCTCATGTGAAGAGCTGACTCATTGGAAAAGACTCTGTTGCTGGGAGGGATTGGGGGCAGGAGGAGAAAGGGATGAGATGGCTGGATGGCATCACTGACTCGATGGACATGTGTTTGAATGAACTCCAGGAGTTGGTGATGGACAGGGAGGCCGGGCGTGCTGCAATTCATGGGGTAGCAAAGAGTCGGACACGACTGAGTGACTGAACTGAACTAATACAGATATTCTGCAATATTTCCACTTTCACCCATATAATGAGAATTGTGCCTTTTAGTCTGGATTAGAAATATAAATTTTATATTTTCAATACAGATCTATCATCTCCCATAACTGTTTCTACAATTGCTTACAACTCAGGCAGGATAACCGATTCTTTATAGTCAACTAACTGTGTCTTTTCTTGTAAATATGTCCCAACCACAGTGCTTTTCCCAAATTAACCTTGACTACTTTCATGGAAGTGCAGAAACACTAGACCCAGGTCTTTTTAAAATATGTGAGACAATTGTTCATAAGTTGTGCAAGTTTCATAATGCTGGAGAAAGAAAGAGAATAATTACTTAGTGTCTACTTGGAATGCAATTGTGTCAGTGATATAGTAAGAAAGAATATATAGTCACTACTCTGAGGGAGCTTACAATTTAAAATAATAAATAATAATAGTGTAATATAAATGAAGCATACATCATAACACAATATACACTTATGTTCTAATGCTGTGGTATTCAGAGAAAGAAGTTAATTTGGGCAGGATTGATAAGAGAAGACTGTACTCAGTGACCATGCTGCTGCTGCTAAGTCACTTCAGTCGTGTCCGACTCTGTATGACCCCATAGATGGCAGCCCACCAGGCTCCCCCATCCCTGGGATTCTCCAGGCAAGAATACTGGAGTGGGTTGCCATTCCCTTCTCCAAGAAACGATTTGATAAATAAGAAAGAAAGAAAAGAGGATGAAGGGAGGCAGGGAGGGAGGGAGGAAGGAAGGAAGGGAGAGGGAAAGGAGAGGGAGAAGCAGAGGGAGAAAAACCTTAGCAATCACACAGACCAACTTCCTCTTGGTACAGATGAGGACATCAAGAGTCAGAGCAGTAATGTGAGCTTAATTTAGAAAGCAGTGTCAAAGAATGCTCAAACTACCACGCAATTGCACTCGTCTCACACGCTAGTAAAATAATGCTTAAAATTCTCCAAGCCAGGTTTCAGCAATACGTGAACCATGAACTTCCAGATGTTGAAGCTGGTTTTAGAAAAGGCAGAGGAACCAGAGATCAAATTGCCAATATCCAATGGATCATCGAAAAAGCAAGAGAGTTCCAGAAAAACATCTATTTCTGCTTTACTGACTATGCCAAAGCCTTTGACTATGTGGATCACAATAAACTGTGGAAAATTCTGGAAGAGATGGGCATACCAGACCACCTGACCTGCCTCTTGAGAAACCTATATGCAGTTCAGGAAGCAACAGTTAGAACTGGACATGGAACAACAGACTGGTTCCAAATAGGAAAAGGCATACATCAAGGCTGTATATTGTCACCCTGTTTATTTAACTTCTGTGCAGAGTACATCATGAGAAACGCTGGGCTGGAAGAAGCACAAGCTGGAATCAAGATTGCCGGGAGAAATATCAATAACCTCAGATATGCAGATGATACCACCCTTATGGCAGAAAGTGAAGAGGAACTAAAAAGCCTCTTGATAAAAGTGAAAGAGGAGAGTGGAAAAAGTTGACTTAAAGCTCAACATTCAGGAAACGAAGATCATGGCATCTGGTCCCATCACTTCATGGGAAATAGATGGGGAAACGGTGGAAACAGTGGCTGACTTTATTTTGGGGGGCTCCAAAATCACTGCAGATGGTGACTGCAGCCATGAAATTAAAAGATGCTTACTCCTTGGAAGAAAAGTTATGACCAACCTAGACAGCATATTAAAAAGCAGAGACATTACTTTCCCAACAAAGGTCCATCTAGTCAAGGCTATGGTTTTTCCAGTGGTCATGTATGGATGTGAGAGTTGGACTATAAAGAAAGCTGAGTGCCAATGAATTGATGCTTTTGAACTGTGGTGTTGGAGAAGACTCTTGAGAGTCCTTTTGACTGCCAGGAGATCCAGCCAGTCCATCCTAAAGGAAATCAGTCCTGGGTGTTCATTGGAAGGACTGATGTTGAGGATGAAACTCCAGTACTTTGGCCACCTGATGCAAAGAGCTGACTCATTTGAAAAGACCCTGATGCTGGGAAAGATTGAGGGCAGGAGGAGAAGGGGATCACAGGATGAGATGGTTGGATGGCATCACTATTCAACTGGTAGTTGGATAGATATGTCTTCTATCACAAAAACAAATTATACAAATTTTAGTTTCATAATCCTACAATCCTCTCTTCTTAAAGATTTACAAATAATTTGATAGTCTAGGAGATCCCAAATGTGTAGAGAAATCCATCGTGCCCAGTGTGTGCTGATTCTTTATCATTTTTTTGGCTTCCTCATTCCCTCATTAGTTCTAAAGGCTGAGCTGGTTTAAATTACTTTGAATAGAGGATTTATCAAGATTATTGTCCAAGTGGTTAAGAGTACAGAGTTCCAAGACCAACACTTAAATGCATGAATTCCAAGTTGCCAGAGAGTAATTTTTCTCCAAGTGTTTTAAATAGCTCTGAGAGCCAACTACAGAGAAACTAAGGAAAGCAGGAGATTCAGAACTGGGAGAGACAAAAACAAAACAAAAAAAAAGGTGGAACGAAGCCAGGGCATATGTCTCCAGCTGCTTTTAAGTGGCTAGTGGGGTAAGAGGGCATCTGGGTTTAGAGAGAATAGAGAACAGTTGTGAAGGGCATGCTCTATATACTACCCAGAAAGTCTCTCTTTTCAAAAGAAATTAAATAACTTCTTAAGGTTCTCTGCAATCCATGCCATTTTGGAAATTAAATGGAGATACTTTTTTTCCCCCTTGCACATTTCAGTATAAAATGCAGTCAGAATACAAAAATTTTATTATACCTAATAGTTTATTTTTTATTGAAGGATAATTACTCTACAGAATTTTGTTGTTTTCTGTCAACCCTCAACATGAATCAGCCATAAATATACATAAATCCCCTCCCTTTTGAATGTTCCCACCATTTCCCGCCCCATCCCACTGACACAGAGTCCCTGTTTGAACTTCCTGAGTCATAGAGCAAATTCCCATTGGCTATCTATTTTATATATGGTAATGTATTATTATACTTAACAGTTTTAAAAAATTAAAATCAAGAGCAGAAAGAATGTTGATGCTGAATATAATACCTAAAATATTCTGAAAAATTATAAATCAGGATATTGAAATTCTAATATGTACTAGAATTATAGAAATCATAATATCCTACAGATCCAATATATGAGTTTAGCACAGCAACTGTGTATGTGATAGTTCTTTCTGCCAAGGCAAAGCTGGGTATGCTGTCTGTGTTCTGTACTATAGTAAAAGAAAAAATGTCTAGGCTTTTCAAGAGAACATTGAAACAGAGTGTGCACTCATCTGGAAAATCCTCAGGCCTGCACTGAGGAATCCCCATTGCTACTTCCGAACCTCATGATAATCTAATCTATGGAGATATTTTTCTTAATGAATGAAAATGGCTTCAAATGACTATAAACCTATGTTAAATTAGCACCCTGTTAACTTAATACAAATAGCATCTTAAGCCAACTGAAATTAAATGATCACTAAGAAAGACTATTCTGAGACTTACCAGTCTTTTATCTAACTAAAAAAAATTTTTATTTCAAGTGATATATAAATATAATTACAATTATCTGATGATCAAACTTCAAGCAATCTGACATACTGGAACACTAATTCAAATATATAAATGAATTTTTTTCAAAAACTCCCTGAATAGCAAAGTGCCATCAAAAAAAAAGAAGAAGAAGGAAAACCTTTACCCTTGTGCTCTGTTCAGGTTACCAGAAGTACCCCACATAATTGGATATAAAATAAAGCCAGGAGCTAAAACTTTGGGAGAGCAGTAAGATGCTGCGGTGCCATCAGAAGGAAAAGACAGAACAATCCACAGCAGGTAGACCTACACAAGCGAAATATTTTGAAATGATTTGTGTAGAAACAAAATGTCCTTTGCTGTAAATCAAAAGTACTTAACTCCTAGCATAAGAAGATGTGTTACAGGAGATAAGAAAGATGGTACTTTTCAAATTCAGAATGTATCAGAGTCACTTGGAGCACTTCTGATAAAACAGACTGTTGGGCTCACCCAAATTTCTGATACAATAGTTCCAGGGTGAAGTCTAAGAATTTGTATTTCTAACAAATTTTCATGTCAAGCTGATGCTGCTTTCCTCAGAACTGCCCTCTGAGAGTTGCTGATCTAGGGTATAAGATGTAATTCTTTAGTGAAGAACCAGAAAAACAGAGATAAGCAAAGAAACTCACTCAAAATGAGACAATGTAAGCCTGCTGCTGCTGCTGCTAAGTCACTTCAGTCGTGTCCGACTCTGCGACCCCAGAGACGGCAGCCCACCAGGCTCCCCCACCCCTGGGATTCTCCAGGCAAGAACACTGGAGTGGGTTGCCATTTCCTTCTCCAATGCATTAAAGTGAAAAATGAAAGTGAAGTCCCTCAGTCGTGCCCAACTCTTAGCGACCCCACTGACTGCAGCCTACCAGGCTCCTTCGTCCATGGGATTTTCCAGGCACGAGTACTAGAGTCGGTTGCCATTGCCTTCTCCGCAATGTAAGCCTAGGGATCTACAAACGTAGACCCCTAAATTGACTTACTTAGAGGTACATCCTAAAGCACTCAGTGGTAAATTATTATTCTGTTATTTCCAAGTTGATTTTTTTTACATGTATAACTAAATTTCCCTGGAACATATTTTTCTAAGCATGTAGAACATTATTCAGAGAAGGCAATGGCAACTCACTCCAGTACTCTTGCCTGGAAAATCCCATGGATGGAGGAGCCTGGTAGGCTGCAGTCAATGGGGTCACAAAGAGTCAGACACTACTGAGGGACTTCACTTTCACTTTTCACTTTCATGCATTGGAGAAGGAAATGGCAACCCACTCCAGTGTTCTTGCCTGGAGAATCCCAGGGACGGGGGAGCCTGGTGGGCTGCTGTCTCTAGGGTCACACAGAGTCTAACAGGACTGAAGCGACTTAGCAGCAGCAGCAGCAGCAGAAGAACATTACTAAAATCAGAAATTCATTTGCTATCTTGCGATGCATTGGCATGATTATCTAACTTGGTCTGGGATGTGGCAGCAACTGCTAAGTATGAACTTTGCCTTATGAACTGGTTGATAGGAGGCAATTTCCTTAAAAGCTCTTTACAAATCAGGTTCTTTGTTTGTTGGACTGTTTCCTTTGGGGGGGTGGCTTCTTTCTTTTTCAGAGGAGTCTGTGTTGAGGTTAGTAAATTGAAGTGCATTTTAAAATGTACAAAGGGACTTCTATTTAAAGGAATCTTCTAGAAAACCCTTGCTAATGTGAACGATTATTGCACACAAATTTCTCTGATAAGCTGGTATTTCATGTACCTGTTTTGGCAAAAAGCAAACTTGTCAACACACTGCTCCTAAAGATTTCAGATTTGGAAAATTGCTTTCACCTTTTTATTTCTCTCTTGAGGTAATTCTCCTTCATCAAGTTAGCCTCACAAGTCGAATCTTCACATGTGTTACTTTTAATTTCTTTTCATCCTTGAGAAAATGAAAGCATCAAGAGATGCTTCCTTTAGAGTGAAGGGCTTGTTTGAAACTCCAGTGCTCCAAGCAATGCCCTAAGTAGGTCAAATTTCCAAGCTGTAATTTCAGCAGACAAATTTGATTCCTCAAGATAATAAAGGAGGATACTTAATGCAAGAGAGTTTCAAGTCTCCAGTCTTCACCTACAGAGTCTCTGTAGTCTAACCCGATGGAACCCAGCAACCTATGGCAGGCTAACATTAGCTTTAGCAGGGATATTCCTTCCAAAATTCCCAAACTATGCTCATACAATTCTCCATTCTGAATGTCTTCTACCCCCCAGTTTATGTCCTATCCATCCATCATCAGGTCCGACTCTATAAGGGCTTCCCCAGCACTCCCCTTCCCAGTGCTCTCACCATTTCCACATTCCTCCTAAATTTCCTTTCTGTGCAACTTAGAATTGCACAGAGATCCCATAAGATCATACCCTGTCTGGTGAAAGAATTTAACTAGTTCACTGTTTGCTTTTATCCTTTACTCTACAATCAGTTCTTAGACATTAAGAATACCTTACCCAGCACATGTCTCCACAGTAGTTACTTGACATATAATTATTCATATTCTATGAACAAGTATTATTCTGGCGCCTTTAGAGTCTAGTTAACTCACAAATGAGCTTCGTAGAGTGGTTCACCTGAGAAAAGTATACATTTCCTTGAGATTGCTTCATCCAAAAAGAAATATTTGGGCCATTTCTTCGCAGGGCAGATGGCGAGCAAAGCCCTAACATGTGGTAGCCCTGCTTCTGTGCCTGTCTTGTCCTAAGAGGTCAAGGTCCATCCACGTCTCCACTGAAGACACTCTGTGCCCCACGTAATTGAAAGTGTCTGTGGTGATACGGCAGTGGGCTCCAGTGTTATAAAGTGGGCATGGTATCTCTTCAGACACAGACCAGTGCTAGACGCGATGTTTAATCTGACCCCCAGTGGGGTGAGGGTAGGCTTCCCTGGTGGTTCAGTGGTAAAGAAGCCACCTGCCAATGCAAGAAACCTGGGTTCGATTCCTGGGTTGGGAAGATCACCTGGAGAAAGAAATGTAAACCGGCTCAAGTATTCTTGCCTGGGAAATCCCATGGCTAGAGGAGCCTAGCAGGCTACAGTCCATGGGTTGCACAAGAGTCAGATACTACTTCGTGACTGAACGACAACCCCAATGGGGAAAATTCCCCCAATGCAACTTTACCAAGCGTGGCAGTTAAGTCTGTGCTTTAGAAACAGAGATCTGGGTTTAAAGAGTTACTGCTTTTTACTGGTGGTTTAACTTTGGGCTAGTTAAAATTCATCCGTAGATGCCAGGTTACAAAATGGGGTCAGAATGGCCTCTGCATGGGCTGCTTTGAAGAATCAACTTGGATAATGTCAATGAAGAACTTAACAATATCTGATATAAAGTAGTGATTGTAACTGGCATTAATGAGATTTTAGCCAAGCAAACTTAGCTCACAAATACAGACCATTTAGACAAAGAAAAAGGATACAAGGCAACTGGCTAAATACAGACATTAGCCTGGACACATCTGGCTGTTAATCACAAGCCATTGAGATGCCCCATTTTACAGGCGAGCAGAATTCCTGTCGTCGGGTGTTTGAAAGACAAAAAAGAAGCCCCGTAAGAAAGAGGAAGAGGGTGTATTTTCCCACAGCCTGGGCTGCTGAGCAAATATGGCATCCGTGAATGGCTGAAGTGTATCTCCTACAGAACTCACAGCAACAGCTTTCATTTTCTCCTATTTTTCCTTTTAATTCTTTTCCTCGCCTGATTTGCTTTTTCCCCCTCTATCACTAGCCCTAATCAATGCAGCAGGTCAGGTTGAAAGAATGGACAGCCTCAGAGCCACATACATTTAAACCACTTTAATGCAAATATTGATCGTAAGAGCATAGACACAGGCTGGGCTGCATTTTTTTAATGGGCATGCTTTTTTTTCCAGGGCTGTGATACCCATGATAAAACAGATCACCAGAGATCTGAATCCCACCATCTTCTCCGCACAGGAACGCATAGGGAAATCTAGAAGTTGGGCCACATTCGGTACTAAGCATGTACGCCTCCCCAGCCAGTGCTTGAGAAGCTGGAGGGACCAGAGTTTGTTACCCACTTAAACACCCCGCCTCATACTTTCTAGATGAGCTATTCGGGGGCACAATATATCAGAACAAGTGTGGAATGTTGTATTACAAGAATAGTTGTGCAACAATACCCACTATAGTGAAATATTTAATTCCTGTGTACACAAGGTTCTCAAAGCATTGTAACCAAAAGCCAGTGTCCAAGGCATATTTAGCCACAGAATCCAAGTCTGAGCTGAAATCTAAACGGAGAGATCAAGGGCAGGAAGGAATTCTAAGGGCCACTTTGAAATTTGATACTAAAAAGATCTGATATTCTATCTGTAGGCATTTTTAGGTTGGACTGGAGCAGGGGAAAAAAAAGAAATGAAAGAAAGAAAAAGAAAACCTGTTTGTACAAAGAAAGCCTGCTTGGCTTATTGCCAAGAAAGGAAGCGTCATAAACTGGGTAGAGTTTGAAAGCAACACAAACCAAGCTAAAACCAAAGAAAGGAGGGGAAAACAACTCAACCTGAAAGCCCCAAACGAACCCCAGTTGCTTCAAAGCAATGTTAGTTGCTTTCAGATGTTTTTTAATTCATTTTTCCATGGGCCTGTGGTTTCTGTTTTTGTTGCCTGCTATAACTCGAAAGGAAAATAAAAAGCAGCAACATTCTGCCACATTCAGGGAGACGGCTGTGGAGACAGAGACAGAAGACCAACACAGTCTTTGTCACGGGATGAAGAAGCCTGTTTGCTTCTTCCCCAGAGCTCTCCCAGCTACTATTTCTTTATGCAAAGGGGAAAATGTCATCGTAAAAAGGGACAACCAAGATGTGTACACCCAGTGGACAGAATGTTCTCCGCGGGCTTATCAGCCTCCAAGAGGGAGATAACTGGAGGTGAAGGGGACAGCGAGTGGTATGCAAAGTGGGAGGGAAGCAAGGGGGAAGGAAGCCTTTGACCTTGGAAGAGCTGAGTACTAGTGGAACAGAGGGCGGGCGGGCAGGGAGCACCAAATGAGGAATTCCTTGCTGTAATATATTCGGGTAAAAATGGGGCTGTCATCTTGAGCTACAAGTTAGAAAGTTATTACTTTTAATATGCCACTACCTTAGGCCTATACTGTTATGTAAAAGAAAAATAACCTTGTGTGACAGTTTAACATTGATCGATGTGCCTGCCAAATGCAAAGAGATAAATAAGCAGGTGATGAATAAACAGCACTTCAAGTAAAGACATTACGCTGCATGCATAAAACGGCGCCAGGCACCTACGAGCTGTGGGTGGCCGAAGGTTGGCCATTTCATGCCCACTCAGTAAAGCAGACTTAATCGCTTCCAATATTTTCTGTTAAAAAGCACGCTTAATGAGCCAATTTCACAAGCCCAGAGAAACTGATTATTATCTCTGAGTTCCAACAGAGTTGGTTGTTTTCCAAGAGCCAGCTTTTTTTTTTTTTTTCCTTGACGGGATAAAAACCTTTTTTAAAAAAAGAGAGAGAGCAAAAGAAAAAGGGAGAGAGAGAAAGAGAGGGAAGGCGGAGCCAGCCAGAGGGCACGGAAAGCCGGCTCCCGGGGGCGAGGCAGCCACTAGATGGCAGTGTTAGCCCGCAGTCGGCGCCCGGGCCGCAGCTCGGAACTGGACAGGCGGCTTCGGCTGAAAGATGGGACGGTAAATAAAGCTGAAAGCAGCTGCGTGAAGAGTTCATAGCCTACCCTCCGCCCTCCGTGGACCCTTTGTCCACAATTATTCCATCCTCCAGCCCGTACAAGGCGAAGAGACAAAAGGGGCAGTCCCCGAACGGCCTCCCTCCTGCTAACAGCCCAGGGCTCCGATTACTCTTCCATGCTGCCGCTTTGCACAGTCCCCGGGTCCTTTACCCGCTTAGGGCTTAGTTCTTCCTGGTGTTTTTCACCCTGTTCAGTTCAGTGGGCTTGCAATTCCTGTACCCCCTCACAAGGGGCTTAAATCCCAGGACCAGGTGGCAATTAAGCTTTTCACCGTTTACTTTGGGGCAGATTCCTTTTTTTCTTGCCTCCTTCTCTTACACGATCTTCTTTTGCCCTTTCAGTAAAAAGTGTGGAGGAAAGGAATGTGGCCTCAAAGGCACACAGGGCCTAGAGGAAAGACTGGGAGTAGGGAAGAAGAGAGGGACCGCCCCCTTAGGAAGCCAGTTGTCTTCCAAACAGCATAATTGTATGTCTTCCTTCAGCTACACAACAGGGTAAAAGCCACAGAAGAAAGCATTATTTTCACCAACTGCAGTTATTCAATCATCACTGGAAGGGACGACCCAGCAACTAGACCTCAGCATATAATTAACTCAGATATTAAAAAAAAAAAAAAAAAAAAAAACTGAACCGTTGTTAGGTTCTAAATTGAGATGCAAGTTAATTATTTATGAATATTCATAGAAAACTTGAACAATTTCCAAACTTGGCCTTTAGTTTCTCATCAGTTAACCAAATAATTGATGCTTTTTTTTTTCAGTAAGATAAATTTTTATAGATGTGCAATGCAGCTGTCAAATTCATTAAGATTTTTGGAATTCACTTTGTCTCCTAATGAATCAAAAGAGAATAGACTTGTTGACAGAGGAAAAATGATTTTCATCCTATTTTTCCTTCTAGTCACCTATAAGAGAAGAATGAAATCATATTCAGCAAAGATTGGGCAATCATGGGAAAGAAAACTGGGATACTTGAGGTACTTTCAGAAGAAACAGATTAAAATCCAATCTTCTGTGTGTGGACAGAGACAAAGATGGGGAGCAGGAGGTGTTTCATCAGAGGGAGGAAGCCACAGAAGTGAAACTAGTAAAAGGAAGAAGGTACCCAACTCCCAAGAACTTAATATAGGTCATTGTTGTCACTGTTCTCATTCAGTTACTTTGCACAACAGCAACAAAAACCCGAGTGTCCCTAAGCTTCAACATTCTAGTCCTTGCCTCTCCTCCCTCCCTGAGACACCCAGCCCCCTCTCCACATTTAAAGCTCTTCCAGCCCACTGCCAGGGAGCCAGTTACCAACCAGAAAAACTCATCTCTGCTGACATATTAACTATCAGCCTCACGGGATAGTTCCACTGACTGCAGATCTTGGTACCTGAGGTACAACCAGCTATTCATTAGGATCACTCAAAACAAAAGTAAAGGGACTTCCCTGCTAGTCCAGTGTCCAGGACCCCATGATCCCAATGCAGGGGGCCTGGATTTGATCCCCAGTCAGGGAATTAGATCCCACATGCCACAACTAAAACTCAGCACAGCCAAATAAATATTTTTTTAAGGTAAAAATGGCAAACATATCTGGATACTTTAATTAAAGCTTTAATTGAAAACAAAAATGCAGCAAACAAAATAAAGGGTTAACAGAAATGTGTGATAACCCATATGAGAAACCTGCCATTCTGGTGATTTAATTCACCCATAAAAATCCTATCCTGTTTCGTGCCAGGCATGGTGCTGGGTGCCAGAGATAGAGGCTCATGTGTTCCTCTCAAGGAGCTCAATGGCTGGTGGTTCCAATACAGTGACAGAACAGAAAGCCACATGGTGCCCAGAAGTAGGGCCCACTTCTTAGGAGGTCCTGAAGGCTACTACAATGGAGAGTGAGTAGGTGGAGGGTAAATTAGTTTCCCAGGGATTGCCTAACAAATGACCATAAACTAGTTAGCTTAAAATGACAGTTCTGGAGGCTAGGCAGTCTGAGGTCAGTGTTGACAAGGCTAGCTCTTTCTGTAGGACAAAGGGAAAACCATCCCCTGCCTTTCTCTTAGCCTCTGGTGTTTAGCAATCTTTGGAGTTCCCTGCCTTATAGATGGGGCTTCCCAGATGGGAATCCACCTGGCAATACAGGAGATACAGGCTCAGCGAGTTCAATCCCTGGGTCAGAAAGATCCCCTGGAGAAGGAAATGGCTACCCACGCCACTATTCTTGCCTGGGAAAACCCATGGACAGAGGAGCCTGGAGGGCTACAGTCCACGGGGTCATGAAGAGTCAGACCCGGCTGAGCACCTGAGCACACACCAGCACACATTATAGACACGTCGCTCCAGTCTCTGCCTCTGTCTTCAGAAAGTCTTCTCCTTATAAGGGTATCAGTTATATTGGATTTAGGTGCCCATTCTAATCCAGTATGAAGTCACTGTAACTAATGACATCTGCAAAGACCTTATTTCCTAATAACATGACATTGTGTGGTTCCTGGAAAACATGAATAATGGGGCAGGGGGTACTATTCAACCCAGTACAGAGGACACTTCAGGCAAGGATGCCCAGGACAGCCTGAGAATTGTAAATGGCTCCTTGCTTGCAGTTGCAGAGTAAGAGGCAGCAGAAGTGTAGAGAAAGGTAGATTTTAAAAGGGAGGCTGAAATGGAGCTAAAGGATCTCATGCAAGCTATTAAAGAGTTTGAATACTGCACTGAAAGGTGGCTAAAAAAAAAACAGGTGGGTTTTAAGTAAGTAAAGACTAAAAACACTCTGTCAGAAGCAGATATTTGGAGAGAAGCACAGAGGAGGCAGAAATACCAGCTGGGGTGGTGTCACAGTAATGCAAGATGAGACTATTATAACACAGGACAGAAGACGGGGAAAGGAGGAAATACAGTTTAATTTTTTTTAATTAATAAATAATCATTGACAGAATTGTAAGTGGGTCAGATTAACAAAATACATGTTGTTGAAGAAGGAGGGTGTCGAAAGCTGAGAAGGGTCCCAAACTCAAGCCAGAATTTTGGCATGAGAATGCAAGGTGATTAGCAAAGCTTTAAGCAAAGTCAGAGATAGATTTTTAAAAGAACAGACTTGAACACATTGAAAATTGGTTCAATTTTGTGTATGTTGAAAATATACATATAAAAATATACATACACACATACACATATATATATATGTATATAAGTTGGTATATGTATAAGAGAGGCTGTGATGGAAACACAGATCCCTCAGAGGGTGGGAGGAAATACATGAGACAGGAGAGTTGGAAGAAGGAAGGAATGGCTCTCAGCGCCAAAAGCTGAAAAGAATTCACAATGGTACTGAGAAATTCAAAAAGAAAGGAATGGAAAAGAGAATATTTAGCCAGTGAGTCCCCCTTCCTGACACTTAGCTATAAAGAGGAAAGGAGAGACAAAGCAGATGGTCATGGGAATATTAGAAAATAAAGCCGGATATCATTGAAGGATGGGTTGATGATGTGTTTGCTTGCATAGAGAGTGAGTTAAGCATTTTTATATATAGATATGAAAATCCTATAGAAGGGAATAGAATAAAGAGACAAGTGCGAGAAGGAATAATCAAGAATGTAAGACAAATTGGCCCCTTTCTATGTCTCTAAAACAAGCCCACCCATCAAATCCAGGTTTAGCTTATCTAACAGAGTTGTTGGGAGGATACTATGAAATAATGATGTGAAATCACTGAAAAATCAATTTAGGATGGTGCCAATGCCCAGTTATTATTTAAATGATGGTGTTTACAGTGTTGAAATCCTAAATGTGTGATAGTTTTTGTTTTTATCAAGTTTGCATAATCTGCAGAAACTAGAACTGTCAGTGCAAACCTCCACTCTCCCCAGCTCAAGCCAGGAACAGGCAACTCTGAGGCTCTCCTTGTTTTGAAGTCATCCCACCCAGATTTCCCTGCAGGGAAAGAGAAAGCAGTTGGAGATCCGGCATACTTCAATATTCTTCCTTTTTCTGACACAGAAACCATGGCACGTGATGCCAAAATTGTACTTTCCAGAACCCATCATAGATATATGTTCCCTGGATGTATACCAAATAGATTAAGGCTTCACAAATCCATCAAGAAATTCAGCACAAGGCTTTCCCTCCTTGTGGCACATTAGTGGATTTTTACTCTGACACACTCATGGAGAACACCAATACAATATTTAATTGATAACTAAGGTGAGACTTTCACCCTCATCTGAGATCTCTAAATAATGAAGCTACAGCTACAGACAGCAACTTGACCCACTAAAGAGATTATGAAGAGGGAGGAAAAAGAGCAGTATTTCCACTCTACACAGAACACTTCATTAAAAACAATCCTCAATAAATATTGAAACAAAGGTACTTCTCTCTCATTTATAACCAACCCACTCACCTTTTACTCATTGATATGTTCAATGACCAGTGTGTTTGCAGTACTTATAAGTACTCATGTTCTGTCTTAAGTGGTCAGAAAGATGATCACCGAACAAGATCCTCAACTGCAATAAATAGAACACTACACACTTAATACATGCCAGCAAAATGGGTTGTGATATTAAGTTAACTAAGACCAGAATTCAATTTAACAACAACAACAAAAAAAAAAACAACCCTGAAGCACCAACCTAATCATTAGCTCTGATTTTTTCCCTATTATGAAATGCATATGCTGATAATTAATATGACGTATGAGGACAGTTTCTATGGAAATACCAGAGGAGAGCTAGTGCAGTGCAAATGATTCTTATCAATCCTAACGCAGCAGAAGCTCCTATCTGTTCCATCAAGGTTCAGACCATTTTAAAACATACTGCAAGTAGTTTAAAACAATTCTCTGCTTTCTGTGTAAATTTGGGGGAGAAAAAGTCATTTCTGAGATCTAAAATTTAAGAAACAAAAACATGAAGGTCACATACCTTCCAGAAGTGCAGATATAGCAAAGGACAGACAGCTGCAGCTCTAATTATGTATTAATCTTACATACGCTATACAGGAGTACAGAAAAGCTCAACTGCTGCAGTATTTAGAAAACTATAATAATGGACATAATTAGAAAGAGAAAAGGAAAGTAACTTGAGAGTGGCCACAAAACACATAATTTCCAGAAAATGCAAAAACATACAATAGATTAGCTACTTGAGTTTCTCAAATTGAGACTTCTACTCGAAATCTTGAGTTACAAAAGATGTAAATTTCTCCATAATATTAAAGAACAATAAGCCATGATTTTTTTAATCTATAAAGTGAGCAGATGACATTCTCACATTATTTTTGCAGAATTATTAGGACAGGAATAAGTAAATTGATTGGTCAAGAGATTACCCTTATATTGAGATAAAGACTGTAATTAAAGAGAGATCTCTGTGAAGTGTTATAAGAATCAAGATAATATCTCGGTTTAATATATTTTAGAAGCAAAACTAACAGCACTGCCAGTATGCTATTACACTCTCCTACATAAATACCATGATTCTGTCTGTGAAGCACATTGGTATGAAGTGCCAAGATTTCCATATTTAATGTATTCCAAAATGTCTAGATTAAAATATATTAATATTTTATGGAATATATACATATAATATATACAAAATATATGTGTGCGTTTGCAAGTAGCCCTCCCCTCCAGGGGTTGGGAGGAAAAGTTGTGGCCTTTTTTGTTCTGAATAGCTTATTTGAGCCTGTGTTTTCATTTCTTCAGTTCAGTTCAGTCGCTCAGTCGTGTCCGACTCTGCGACCCCATGAATCGCAGCACGCCAAGCCTCCTTGTCCATCACCAACTCCCAGAGTTCACTCAGACTCACGTCCATTGAGTCAGTGATGTCATCCAGCCATCTCAACTTCTGTCGTCCCCTTTGCCTCCTGCCCCCAATCCCTCCCAGCATCAGTCTTTAACAATGAGTCAACTCTTCGCATGGCCATGTACTTCTTGGCCAAAGTACAAGAGTTTCAGCTTTAGCATCATTCCTTCCAAAGAAATCCCAGGCATGATCTCCTTCAGAATGGACTGGTTGGATCTCCTTGCAGTCCAAGGGACTCTCAAGAGTCTTCTCCAACACCACAGTTCAAAAGCATCAATTCTTTGGCGCTCGGCCTTCTGCACAGTCCAACTCTCACATCTATATGTGACCACTGGAAAAACCATAGCCTTGATTAGATGGACCTTAGTTGGCAAAGTAATATCTCTGCTTTTGAATATGCTATCTAGGTTGGCCATAACTTTTCTTCCAAGGAGTAAGCATCTTTTAATTTCATGGCTGCAGTCACCATCTGCAGTGATTTTGGAGCCCAAAAAAAATAAAGTCTGACACTGTTTCCACTGTTACCCCATCAATTTCCCACGAAGTGATGGGACC
>SJYX01002533.1:153801-169202 GCA_006410675.1 Oreotragus oreotragus
ACTGAGCGACTGAACTGAACTGATGGGAAGAGGTGAGTATGAGTAGGGTATTAATAGACACAAACTACTGTGTGTAAAATAAATAAGCAATAAAGATATATGGTATAGCACAGGGAAATACAGCCATTATTTTGTAATAACTTACTTTAAAATCCCCTGGAGAAGGAAATGGAACCCATTTCAGTATTCTTGTCCTGAAAATCCCACGGACAGAGAAGTCCGGCAGGTTATAGTTCATGGAGATGTAAAGAGCTGGACACAACTGAATGACTGAGCACATTAAAAAAATACTTATTTGGCTGTACTGGGTCTTAGCAGCAGCATGTGGGATCTTTAGTTGTGGCATGCAAACTCTTAGTTGTGGAATGTGGGATCTAGCTCCCTGACCAGGGGTCAGACTTGGGCCCTATGCGTTGGAAGCATGGAGTCTTAGCCACTAGACCACCAGGGACGTCCTTATAATAAGTTTAAATTGAGTAAAATCTATAAATATACTGAACTGTGATATTGTATATCTGAAACTAATATAATATTGTAAATCAACCATACTATAATTTTTTGAAGTCAATATGGCTGGAGGGGAGAGCAACTGGAAGACAAATGTAGAAAAAGGAGATTAGGTCAAGACACTGCAGAACCTTGATTGCTAATAATATGCCTTTATTTTGTTGGCAGCCTTTATAGCACTTATGATCAAATATTACTTGCTCAATTACATTTCCCTTAGTCTACTAGCATTGGTTCACTGGATTGAACATGTGGCAGACAAACAGTAAATGATTTTCATTAATCTGTCAATAAATGTTACTTAATTACATGTTAATTTATTATTTTACCTTTAGAGGACTTGCTCTAATCAAAACCAACAGAAACATGGATTTCTATGAAAACACAATATATGCATGTCTAGAAACAAGTAAATTTCATGTTCTATAAAATCAGACAGTAAAAATGACAGATTGCAAGACTCTAAGTCATGAAACTTATAACAAGAGGACATCAATTAAAAAGTCCTAATTCTTACAATACTTGTACAGTTTAAAAGACAATAAATAACTAATAAGAAAATACTATGATAAATATGGGCCTTTGCTTTTAAATAATAATGGGTAACGGTAATGATGCAAGAAAACCTAAGGAAAGGTTCAGGCTGCTGAATTCTGTGAAAAGAAATAAAACATACGCAGGAAAATTGTTCAGTTAGGTCAGCCAAGACAGAGCACATGGTCAGGTGAGCCAATGGGCGTCACGGGCAGTGCTCCCCTGCTCCACCACTGACGTACTAGGCTATGTTACTGCACTTCGAGCCTAAATACTGCTACTTGCTCATGCAAAATATTAATTGCACAGGAACCCACACAATTTCCATTCTAAGCAGATATTATTCCCATATTTACAAATTGTGTAAGAGTTAATTAATGTTCCAGAAGCACACATATAACACTACAGACCATAACTGGAGGTACTGAATATTCAAACTGAGTAGAGAATCTTTTCTAAGAATAAATTAAACATACACTGAAGAATATTTATAACATGTGAATACATATGAATGAAAACGCAATACAACAGGCAGCCACATAGTCACCACCCAGCTTCAAAATAACATCTGGAATTGTTGATGCCACCTGCCTGATCACATCTCCATCAGTGGTCGACACTCAGGAGGTAACCACCATCCTGAGCTGAGTCCATATCATTCCTTTACCTGATTTGTAGTTTATTCTAAATATTACGTTCTTCGGTTTGCATGTTACATTTTGCTTGATAAATGAAATCATATTGGACATAATGTATGCCTTGGTTTGTCCATTTGATATTATCCTTTTTAGATTGAATTGCCATGATGCGTGTCGTTGTACCATATTCATGTGCACTGCTGTATCATCTTGCATTCCATAAAAATACAAAAATTCATTTGTCTATTCTACTATCAATGGATATCTGTGACATTTTCCACTTTCTTGCTGCTATAAACAAGGTATTCATGCATATTCTTTTACCTGTCTCCAGGTGCTTCATACACAGCATTTCTTTTGGGTAGATACTACTCCACTGCAGGGAATTTGTGTTCCACTGTATTATATAACACAGACTGACTTATAAAATGGTTTTAACTATTTTCATTCCCAAATATATTGTATGAGAATTTCCATTGTTCCACATCCCATATTGTAGATTCTTTTTAAACTTTTATCAATCTGGTAACTGTAATACTATCTCATTGTCATTTCAGTTTGTATTTTGACACATCTTCTATTTACTTGTAAGTCAGGCATCCCTTAATGAGAAGTAAACATTCATCTATCCATCTTTTCTTTGGCATTATTTGGCTTTTAACTATAAATCTGTGAGAATATCTTTGTATGTTATAGTCTAATCCTTTGCCTCTGCATGTATATGTTGTTAGTACATTTTTCCCAGTTTTGATCCGTTTTCACTTTTGTAACATCTATTAATACATAAATATTTATAATTTTGTGAAACAAAATTAGCTTGTTTTTATATTAAAAAAATCTTTTCCTAAGCCAAGAACATAAATATATTCTCCTATATTTTCTTCTAAAAGATTAGAAATTGCCTTTCACATTTGATATTTTTAATGCAGAGGGGATCTTTGTACATTATCTGAGAGGTAAGGAAAAGATTTTTTTCCCATCCTGACAAGAGTTGGCTCAGTACTACTCACACAGCCAATACTTTCTATCCAACTGATCTGCGACGGCAGTGCTGTCTTAAAAGAAAGTGTGGGTCTATTTTGTCTATTTCTGGAGTCTCCCATTCCACAGCCTTATTTGTCTAACCCCATTAAACAATAAATATCTTAATCAATCTGACTTTATAAAAAGAGTTCATATCTGTTAATGCATGTCCTCTAGGCTTATCCTTCCTCTGCAGAAATATGTTGGCTCTTCTTGCCCTTGTTTTTCATAAACTTTTTAAAATCATGTTATCCAGGTTCACACCCCCACTGAATACATGATGATAAACCTTTTACTAGTTCACCATTTTTCACTACATGCTCTTTTTTGTCAGAAACTCTTTATCTGGTTAAGAAAGCTTCTTTTTCACCTTGTTTGCTAAGAAATTTGATCACTGCTTACTATTTAATTTTATCAAGTAAGTTTTTGGATCTATATGAGAATCCTATTATTTTTCAAAGCTATGCCAACCTTTCATTCCTATTACATACAATTTGCTTACCATAGAACATTTATACATACATTGCTTGATTCATTCTGCTAATACTTTAAGTTTTTAAATCTAAGATCTTGGTGAAATCAGTATGTAATTGTCCTTTATAAAAGAATCTTTTTTGGTTCAAAAATAAAGTTGAGTAGTAGTCTCCTTTTTTCTCCCCTCTGAATTTTTTAATGAGATTGGAATTCTCTGTTGCTTAAAGCCTTAGTAAAATATTTCAATAAAATGGTGGAGTAATGGTGATTTTTGAGAAGATTAACTACTGATACAATTTTTTAATGGATATAGAGCACTTCCATGTTCTTTCTTGCTTCTGTTTTGGTCATTTATGCTAGGAATTTGACATTTTCATGTTGTCTCAAGTTTGTCAGCAAGGAGGTGTTAATAACGTCCTATTATTATCTTTTTAAAAAACTGATGAATTTTCACTCTCTAATCATGTCTTTGAAATGAGTTTAACCCATTTTAACTTTTAACTGAAAAGTTTAGTTCATCCATATTATGATTACGTATATATCCTTCTGGCTGGTGCTTCTGTTTATCCTTTTTTTATCTGCTTTTTACCTATTTTTATGCTGATTTTTGGTATTAATTGATACTTCCCACATTATAATTTTCCATATAATAATTTGGGACCTATAATATATTTTATCTTTTAGTGCGTGTCTTATTAAAGACACATATTTAATTTAAAGTCTGAAGATAAGCAATCTTTTTAAATTCCTCACAAACTTTATAAGAACCTTGGACAACTTTCACTCCCATCACCTCCTCCAGACAAATACTACTTCAGGAATATTTTGGTTAATTATTCCTTCATGGACTTCCCTGTAGCTCAAATGGCAAAGAATCTTGGAGACCTGGGTTGGGAAGATCCCCTGAAAAAGAGAATGGCAGTCCACTCCAGTATTCTTGCCTGGAAAATCCCATGGACAGAGGAGCCTGGCGGACTACAGTCCATGGGATCCGAAAGAGTTGAACATGACTGAGCAACTAACACTACATGACTAATTATTCCTTCAGGTAATTATTTATTTTCTTGGGCTCCATAATCACCACAGAGGGTGAGTGTGCAACCATGGAATTAAAAGACGCTTGCTTTTTGGGAGTAAAGTTATGAGCAACCTAGACAGCATATTAAAAAGCAGAGACATTACTTTGCTGACAAATGTTCATCTAGTCAAAGCTATGGTTTTTCCAGCAGTCATGTACGGAAGTGAGAGTTGGACCGTTAAGAAAGCTGAGCACTGAAGAATTGATGATTCGAACTGTGGTGCTGGAGACGTCTCTTGAGAGTCCCTTGAACTACAAGGAGATCCAACCAGTCAGTCCTAAAGGAAATCAGTCCTGAACATTCACTGGAAGGACTGATGCTGAAGCTGAAACTCCAATACTTTGGCCACCTGATGCGAAGAACTGACTCACCGGGAAAGACCCTAATGCTGGGAAAGATTGATGGGGACGACAGAGAATGAGATGGTTGGATGGCATCACCAACTTGATGGACATGAGTTTGAGCAAGCTCCGGGAGTTAGTGATGGACAGGGAAGCCTGGTGTGCTGCAGTCCGTGGTGTCGCAAAGAGCTGGACACAGCTGAGTGACTGAACTGAATGGATTCCTTCAAATTGAACTTATATAGTCATTGTTCATCTAGATTCTTCCACAATTCTTCCCAAATTCTTCTCAAATTCCAGAATGTCTCTCTCTCTCACCCTCTCTTTCTCTAATCTCAGACCTCAAATGGAATTGATCTCCTTCCTAAATAACCTATTTTAGAGTACCCTTGGGAAGGGACTAATGGTGATAAACTCTTCCAGCTCTTATTTTTCTGAAACTTTCCTCACATTGCTTCTTTTTTGGAAAAGTTTTCCAGTTCATAATTGTAGATAGGCAGTCATTTTTGTACCCATTTTAAAGATACAACTCTATAATTTCTTTCACCCTTTGTTACTGATTGCAATGTTAACTCAATCTAATCATCTTTTCTTTGTGTGTGCACTGCTTTCACTTGCTGAGTAGCTTTTTATATATTCTCTGTGTTAGTAATTTGCAGGTTTGGATTAAACTTTATCCTCTGTGACTTTCTAAGCTGACCATTCAGTTTTTTCTGTCAATTCTGAAAACTCTTAACCATTATTTCTCTAAGCCACACTTCTTTCAATTTTTCATTTCTTGGAAACCAGTTAAGACAATATGTGACATCTTCCCTTATTATACATGTTCTTCCATATTTCTTATCCTTTTATCTTTATATGCTGTATTCTGGGTATTTTCTCAGATATTCCAGTTTCTTTTTTATCCTTTTTATACTTTGCTATTTAATTTTTTGAAATTATTTTTAATTGTACATAGTATATTGTTAATGTCAGATGTTTCAGAGCTGATTGATTTTGTAGTTTTTATTTGTATTTTCCTACTCATATTTTAACTTTAAACATATCTGTATTTTATACTTGTATTTTATTTTATATTTGCATAAATTAATTATCTGAANATTTAATTTTTTGAAATTATTTTTAATTGTACATAGTATATTGTTAATGTCAGATGTTTCAGAGCTGATTGATTTTGTAGTTTTTATTTGTATTTTCCTACTCATATTTTAACTTTAAACATATCTGTATTTTATACTTGTATTTTATTTTATATTTGCATAAATTAATTATCTGAAATCATCTCACATTTAATATTGTTATGTCTTGATTCTGTTGACTCTCATTCACGGCAATTTATTTCCTTGTGGGTATGTGTAAGTATTAATTTCTGATTATGCACTGCTTCAAAATTGGGAAAGAAGTATGTCAAGGCTGTATATTGTCACCCTGTTTATTTAACTGAATGCAGAGTACTTTATACAAAATGCTGGGCTGGATGAAACACACGCTGGTATCAAGATTTCAGGGAGAAATATCAACAACCTCAGATATGCAAATGATACCACTCTAATGGCAGGAAGTGAAGAGGAACTAAAGAGCTTCTTGATGAAGGTGAAAGAGGAGTGTAAATGCTCCGTTAAAACTCAGCATTCAAAAACTGAAGATCATGGCATCTGGTTCCATCACTTCATGGAAAATAGATGGGGTGAAAGTGGAAATAGGGTCAGATTTAATTTTCTTGGGTTCCAAAATCACCATGGATGGTGACTATAGCTACAAAATGAAAAGAGGCTTGCTTCTTGGAGGAAAAGCTATTACAAACCTAGACAGTGTACTAAAAAGCAGAAATATCACTTTGTAAACAAAGGTAAACAGAGTCAAAGCTATACTTTTTTTCAGTAGTCATGTATGGATGTGAGAGTTGGACTGTAAAGAAGGCTGAGCACCAAAGAACTGATGCTTTCAAACTGCAGTGCTGGAGAAGATGTGAGAGTCCCTTGGACAGCAAGGAGATCACACCAGTCAATCCTAAAGGAAATCAACCTTGAATACTCATTGGAAGGACTGATGCTGAAGCTGAAGTTGCAGTACTTTGACCACCTGATGCAAAGAGCCAGCTCACTGGAAAAGACCCTGATGCTGGGAAAGACTGAGGGCAAGAGGAGAAGGGAGCAGCACAAGATGAGATGGTTGGATGGCATCACTGACTCAGTGGACATGAGTTTGAGCAAACTCTGGGAGATAGTGGACAGGGACGCCTGGCATGCTACAGTTCATGGGGTCGCAAAGAGTCGCTCTTGACTTGGAGACTGACAATGCACTTTTCTCCCTTGTATCTTTATCTTTTGGAATTCTTTGAAGCTTGATTTGACAGTAATTTCAAGTTTACTTCTGTTTCCTTCCATAAAGTCCCAGATCTTTAAATGAGGTCCTATTTAAAAGTGAATTCATTGCATGAGGTTGTTCTGTTTGCTTACTTTGTTTTTCTACAAAGGATATATTAATTCAGGTCCAAACAAGGCTACCTTGTGCTATGAAGTCTCAGAGATGTCCTTCCACCTGTCATCAAAGCTTGTACAGAAAATTTCTCTAGTTTATGTACATTCATTCCTAATTCACTCTTAAACTGAAAGTGTAGCACTTTAGGTTACCAGAAACAAAAGGCTTCTGAAAGACCTCCTGATTTATGTGGGGAGCAGATCTGATTCAAGCCCACGCACTTTGCAAAGACATCCAAACCTAAGGTCAGATCACTAGTTGGGTAAAGGCCTCCCAGACGAAGATCAGCTTTAGAATTAGTATGCCTTTCTAGATTCGCACCATTATATTACTTTTGGATTTTGAGGAGATCAAATTGTTTTTCTAGCTCTACAATATACATTACAAGTATCGTTTTACTTTTAAATTTAAACATATTCAGGAGGTGTGGATCAGGGTACCTCATCATCATATTAGCAGAAAGGCAGTCAAGAGTCTCCTCTCTTTCCACTAGTTCATATAATAAATTCCCCACCACCCCTGCTGGATAAACATTGGTTGAAAAGATGAAGGAGTGGATGACACGATAATGGCTCCTCTACACCATCCTCCATCAGGGGTGGGTATTTTTCTGTAAAGAGTCAGATTGCAAACATTTTAGGCTTAACAGTCTATGTGGTCTCTACCTCAGATACTAAACTCTGCTTTTTTAGTGCAAAAGGAGCCACAGACAATACCTAAAAGAATGAGCATCACTGTGTTCCAATTCAAAAAAGAGTGAAAGAAATGAAGAAAGAAAGAAATGTGTGCATTACCCAAGTAAGTAGTGGTGAATGCTCACTGACACAGGAAAAACTCAATTTATCTAAGCACAGGAGTAATGCCTTGAGAAGTGAAGTATTATGAACATTTCTCTGAAGTAGACAGACATAGCGAATCTTCACACTACACACCAGCTTCCTGGGAAACCAGGAACTAAGGCACCTTTCCAGCTGTCCTCTGAGAGCCTGCATTCCAAAACCCTACCCAGTAATCTCTGATCAGCAGTAATATTTGCACTAGGAGTCATATACCATCAGCAGTACTGTGTCATACTTTTTCAAAGAATAGAAAATACACTCTGCTGCTGCTGCTGCTAAGCCGCTTCAGTCGTGTCCGACTCTGTGCAACCCCATAGACGGCAGCCCACCAGGCTCCCCCAGTCCCTGGGATTCTCCAGGCAAGAACACTGGAGTGAGTTGCCATTTCCTTCTCCAAAATACACTCTAATATTAGGGAAAAGGTGGAATTATATTAATTGGAATTGGTTATAATGTATGCCCTTGACGTGGGCAACACTTAAGTGATTTTCAGATGGTAAAATTGAAATTAAAAAGGTTTCTTGCTTATATATGAACCTTTTGGTGTTTCACAAAAGAGAATCTTATAAATTTATTGCAAAGTCTCTTTGCAGGAGGCAAGGCATCCCATGGAGTCATGCTTTAATCATTAACCTAACTTGGACCTTTCAAAAATTTTAGTTATAAATTGTAAAACATAAGGAAAGGTTCAAAGTTTATAAAATAGTGTTTTCCTTTAACATCAATGATTATAAATAATAGCAACAATTCGTTTCATGGACAGCCAAAAAAATCAAACATGACAAAAATATCCAGAAGGACTGTGTTACCTTTGCAGCTAATATATAAGGAGAATAAATGTTCAAAGTATTGGTTAGAGACATCTGTTCTTTTTAGACATGTTGGTCAACTTTTGTCTGGATTCCATATGATATTTTCTAGTTCAAAGAAAGAAAAATATTAACCACTACCCTAATGTGGTACTACTCAAATAGAGTTTAAAATCTTATATAGAATATAGAGCTGTGTCTGAGTCCCCAGCTGGGCAGAAATGTGGTCAAGCCTATTAGTGAAATCTGGGCTACTTGAGGTGGTGTTTACCTGCTTCTCCTCAAATATGCTTTGGCAGAAGATAAAACACAAAAATCTGAAGCCCTGTGCTTCCCTCTAGATCTAGATAACTCACACTTATCATATATCATTGGAAAAGACCCGGATGTTGGGAAAGATTGAAGGCAGGAGGAAAAGGGGATGACAGAGGATGAGACAGTTGGATGGCATCACTGACTCAATGGACATGAGTTTGAGAAAGCTCTGGGAGTTGGTGAGGGATAAGGAAGCCTGGTGTGCTGCAGTCCATGGAGTCACAAAGAGTTGGACACAACTGAGCAACTGAACTGAACTGATCATATATCATTATTTCATAAACTTCAGTTCTTGAAGGGTCCTACGTTTCATAACATTTAAGACCTTAAATTTTCATCAAAAAAGAGCACATTTTTAAAAAAACTGTTATGACCAATCTAGACAGCATATTAAAAAGCAGAGGCACTACTTTGGCAACAAAGGACCATCTAGTCAAGGCTATGGTTTTTCCAGTAGTCATGTATGGATGTGAGAGTTGGACTATAAAGAAAGCTGAGTGCCGAAGAACTGATGCTTTTGAACTGTGGTGTTGGAGAAGACTCTTGAGAGTCTCCTTGGACCCCAAGGAGATCCAAACAGTCCATCCTAAAGGAGATCAGTCCTAGGTGTTCATTGGAAGGACTGATGTTGAAGCTGAAACTCCAGTACTTTGGCTACCTGATGTGAAGAGCTCACTCATTGGAAAAGAGCTTGATTCTGGGAAAGATTGAGGGCAGAGGGAGAAGGGAACGACAGAGGATGAGATGGCTGGATGGCATCACCGACCTTATGGACATGGGTTTGGGTGGACTCCAGGAGTTGGTGATGGACAGGGAGGCCTAGTGTGCTGCAGTTTATGGGGTTGCAAAGAATCGGACATGACTGAGCGACTGAACTGAACTATAGATATAGGGATAAAAGTGATATATTCTTAGGCAATGATGTTTTATCATTCTGGTATAGTATTAAAAAGGCTTTTAAAAAACCTTTCTGTCATTTCCACGTTTTCTACATGAAACATGACTTGCTGTCATAATCAAGGGAAAACTACAAACCCATATACACACAATGAATGAGGTCAATGTGGAAAGTCCAAGTTTGCCTCCAGTTTACCCCATGCAGCTTGGCAGTGGCTCTCACTGCCATGGGCTTTTTCAATCTGCTGGAGAACTCACTCCTCCCACCCAGTTCTGACTCCCAGCACCCTCCTGCTTATCCTTTGTTTTTCAACATAAATCCCTGACCTGACTTAGCCAGGTTCTTCTCAAAGTGTTTTGTGTTACCAACCTCTCAACAAAAGTTAAGTGCTAACTGTATACTTTTCTCTTTCTCAGAAAAGAAGCTGACAAAAGTGGTTCTTAAAGATGTAGTCCCTGTTTCTTGCCAAATTAGATCAGGGGAAGGGGATCAGTAGGAATTAAAAAAAAAAAAGAGTGCCTGGTTTTACATGGTTGATAGTGGCTCAGTATTTCTACTTATTAATGATGGTTATCAATTTCTTAATACTGGATGCTGGGGATTTACACCCATACAAGGCTTGAGAAGCAGTTGTGTATATCACATGTATCTTTGCAAAGTTAAAAGGAAAAAAGAAAAAGCCCTTATTACTAGAGGAGGGGACAGACTGACTGGTTCAAAATTGGGAAAGGAGCACATCAAGGCTGTATACTGTCACCCTGCCTATTTCACTTGTATGCAGAGTACATCATGTAAAATGCCAGGCTGGATGAAGCACAAACTGGAATCAAGATTGCTTGGAGAAATAACAATAACCTCAGATACGCACACGACATCACTCTTATGGCAAAAAGTGAAGAGGAATTAAAGAACTTCTTGATGAAGGTGAAAGAGGAGAGTGTAAAAACCGGATCAAAACTCAACATTCAAAACTTGAAGATTATGGCATCTGGTCCCATCACTTCATGGCAAATAGATGGAGAAAACATGGAAATAATGACAAACTTTATTTTCTTGGGCTCCAAAATCACTGTGGACAATGACTACAGTCATGAAATGAAAAGAAAAGCTATGATAAGCCTAGATAGAGTATTAAAAAGCAGAGACATCACTTTGCCAACAAAGCTCTACAGAGTCAAAGCTATGGTTTTTCCAGTAGATATGTATGGATGTGACAGCTGGATCTTAAAGAAGGCTGAGTGCCAAAGAATTGACGCTTTTGAACTGTGATTGCTGGATAAGACTCAAGAATCCCTTGGACTGCAAGGAGATTAAACCAGTCAATCCTAAAGATAATCAGTCCTGAATAATCATTGGAAGGACTGATGCTGACGCTGAAGCTCCAATACGTTGGCTACCTGATGCAAAGTACTGATTCACTGGAAAAGACACTGATACTGGGAAAGACTGAGTGCAAGAGAAGGTGGAAACAGAGGATGAGATGATAGGATGGCATCATCAACTTAATGGACACGAGTTTGCGCAAACTCTGGGAGACAGTGAAGGACAGGGACACCTGCTGTGCTGCAGTCCATGGAGTTGCAGAGAGTCAGACATGACTGAGCAACTGAACAACAACTAGAGGAGGGGAATGAGAACAAGCAGCAGTGTAGCTGTCCCACCATTTCTCCTGGAACCAGCTCATAACCTAATGTACAAAGTATCATGATCTTCTAAAGTCCAGAGAGTAGGCTTCACTTGATCTTCAGAAAGTGTTTAACCATTTCATTGTATTGTAATTTAACAATTTCATGACTTTTTACCTCTTACTGTATCTATGGAGAACTAGAGGAGTCAATACAAGATTTCTCAAACTTTGCTACTCAAGGAGACTGAACAAGCATACAGATTTCACCTTGGGGCTTGATAAAAATGTAGAAACTCAGTCCCCAGTCAAAACCTACTGAATCAAAATCTGCACTTTTGAAAATAATCCAGATGATTGAAATGCACTGTTTTCAGTGCCACAGCATTGATACTCACACCCTTGTAGACATCAAAACAGAGGAGACAACAGTATGCTAATAACATAGAGTGGGGACAGTTGTGTCACTTAGAAAAAGCCAATTCAGACACCCTGCTACACCTTCTCCCCAATCTAACACTATAATGTTGCATTCATTGTAAGCCCCCTGGTAACAGAAGAAACCTGTGATATTGAGATTTGTAATAAATATTTATTTGGTTTTCATGCTATTTCTGAGACAGAGCTCCTAAAACTCTCAGACAGTTTCCAGTGAGCAGAGTGATACCTTTATAGGTATCTTTTGTTATGTTAATGGGTGACCTTTGGAATGCTGATGAATCACCTAAAGATGAGGGTTGATACCTAGAGGAAACCACCATGTGATTAAAGGCTTGAAACTTTCCGTCTCAACCCCTTGACCTACCAAGGAGAGACAATCCTGGTATTGAATCAATTGTCAAAAGTCAACGATTAAATCAATTATGGCCATACAATGCCATGCTGTGCTAAGTCCTTTCAGTCATGTCCAACTCTGCAACCCTATTGGACCCTATGGGGCCCACCAGGCTCCTCTGTCCATGGGGTTCTCCAGGCAAGAATACTGAAGTGAGTTGTCATGCCCTCCTCCAGGGATCTTCCCAACCCAGGGATCCAACCCACATCTTTTAAGTCTCCTGCATTGGCAGGCAGGTTCTTTACCACTAGCACCACCTGGGAAGCCCATACAATGAAGCCTCTACAAAACCTCAAAAGGTGGGATTTGAAGAGCTTCTGAGTTGAGATTTGGGGAAAATGGCAGTCTGAAGAGGGCAGGAAGCTCCATTCACTTTCCCATCCCTTGCCCTAGGCTTCTTTTCCATTGAGCTATTCTTGGGTTGTATTCTTCTATAATAAACCAGTGATCTAATAAGTAAGACTTGGATTAGTGTGATATTGAATGGTTTGCCTTAGAAACAGATTATTCTGTCATTTTTGAGATTGCACCCAAGTACTGCATTTTGGACTCTTTGGTTGACTATGAGGGCTACTCCATTTCTTCTAAGGGATTTTTGCCCTAGTAGAAGATATAATGGTACTCTGAATTAAATTCACCCATTCCAGTCCATTTTAGTTTATTGACTTCTAAAATGTCAATGTTCAATATTGCCATCTCCTGTTTGACCACTTCCAATTTCCCTTGATTCATGGACCTAACATTCCAGGTTCCTATGCAATATTGTTCTTTCCAGCATTGGAATTTACTTCCATCACCAGTCACATCCACAACTGGGAGCTGTTCTTGCTTTGGTTCCTCTCTTCATTCTTTCTGGAGTTATTTCTCCACTCTTCTCCAGTAGCATATTGGGCACCTACAAACCTGGGGAGTTCATATTTCAGTGTCATATCTTTTTGCGTTCTCATACCTTTGTTGTGTTTCATATACAACAAACTGTGGAAAAGTCTTCAAGACATTAGAATATCAGACCACCTTAACTGCCTCTTGAGAAATCTGTACGCAGGTCAAGAAGCAAATGCTAGAACCAGACATGGAACAACATACTGGTTCCCAACTGGGAAAGGAGTACATCATGGCTGCATATTGTCACCCTGCTTATTTAACTTATATGCAGAGTATACCATGCGAAATGCTGGGCTGGATGAAGCACAAGCTGGAATCAAGATTGCCAGGAGAAATATCAATAACCTCAGATGCACAGATGACACCACCCTTATGGCAGACAGGGAAGAGGAACTGAAGAGTCTCTTGATGAAAGTGAAAGAGGAAAGGGAATAAGTTGGCTTAAAACTCAACATTCAGAAAACTAAGATCATGGCATCTGGTCCCATCACTTCATGGCAAATAGATGGGGAAACAATGGAAACAGTGACAGACTTTATTTTCTTGGGCTCCAAAATCACTGTAGATGATGACTGCAGCCATGAAAATTAAAAGACACTTGTTGCTCCTTGGAAGAAGAGCTACGAGCAAACTAGAGAGCATATTAAAATCAGAGACATTACTTTGCCAACAAAGGTCTGTCTAGTCGAAGTTATGGTTTTTCCAGTAGTCATTTATGGATGTTACAGTTGGACCATGAGCACCAAAGAATTGATGCATTAGAACTGTGGTGTTGGAAAAGACTCTTGAGAGTCCCTTGGACTACAAGGAGTTCCAACCAATCAATCCTAAAGGAAATCAGTCCTGAATATTTATTGGAGGGACCAATGCTGAAGCTGAAGCCTCCACACTTTGGCCACCTGATAACAGACTCACCAGAAAAGACCCTAATGCTGAGAAAGATGGGATTTTCCAGGCAAGAATACTGGAGTGGGTTGGTGTTTCCTTCTGCAGGGGATGTTCCTGACCCAGGAATCGAACCTTGGTCTCCCACACTGCAGGCAGACTCTATCATAATCTGAGACACCAGGAAAGCCCCATGTATAAGTGAATGGAGGGCTAAATGCATAGAGAGTTAGATATAAAGGTAAGAAAATGGATGAATAAATGAATAGATCAGTTAGTGAATGCATAGAGGTATAATAGCTCACAAAGGTTGCCAAAATATTCATCAAATAGTTACCAAAATCCTAACAAATTTGGTTAATTCTGAGTGGTGGGTTTATGGGTCTGTAGCTTTGATTTCTGGAGAAGGCAATGGAACTCCACTCCAGTACTCTTGCCTGGAAAATCCCATGGATGGAGGAGCCCGGTAGGCTGCAGTCCTTGGGGTCGCTAGGAGTCAGATACGACTGACGATTTCACTTTCACTTTTCACTTTCATGCATTGGAGAAGGAAATGGCAACCCACTCCAGTATTCTTGCCTGGAGAAGGAAATGGCAACCCACTCCAGTGTTCTTGCCTGGAGAATCCCAGGGATGGGGGAGCCTGGTGGGCTGCCGTCTATGGGGTTGGACAGAGTCGGACATGACTGAAGTGACTTAGCAGCAGCAGCAGCAGCAGCAGCAGCTTTGATTTCAAATTAAGCTAAACATTTTTAATATGTTAAAAAATCTTTTGTGACTCATCTAAAACCTAAACTTAGTCCATATTTTTGAAGCATTTTATATATTGACTTCTATGAGCTCTTTGTCTATAAAGATACAAAATTTTCAAAATAACTGCTGCTCTTAGTTTTTTTCAGATTTTTGTTGCTATTGTCATTCAGAAATTATTAATTTTTTATGTAGTCAAATCTATAGGCTTTCCCTTTATGATATTTTCCATTATTTCATATGCTAAAACTATTCATCACTACTAAATCAGTCAACTCTATATTTTACAGTATCCAGAGATATCATTTACTTTATATTTCTTTTTACTTCATCTAGAATTTATATTGGTATATGATATGAGACTAGATACTGATTTTTCTCCAAACATATTAAATAATTGTCCCTGGACTACATCTTTAATAGTCCATCCTTCCATTGATTTATGATACCAACTCAGTAAAGTCTTATTTATTAAATTTGTCTT
>SJYX01002533.1:170412-192605 GCA_006410675.1 Oreotragus oreotragus
ACAGAGTCGGACATGACTGAAGTGACTTAGCAGCAGCAGCAGCAGCAGCAGCTTTGATTTCAAATTAAGCTAAACATTTTTAATACGTTAAAAAATCTTTTGTGACTCATCTAAAACCTAAACTTAGTCCATATTTTTGAAGCATTTTATATATTGACTTCTATGAGCTCTTTGTCTATAAAGATACAAAATTTTCAAAATAACTGCTGCTATTAGTTTTTTTCAGATTTTTGTTGCTGTTGTCATTCAGAAATTATTAATTTTTTATGTAGTCAAATCTATAGGTTTTCCCTTTATGATATTTTCCATTATTTCATATGCTAAAACTATTCATCACTACTAAATCAGTCAACTCTATATTTTACAGTATCCAGAGATATCATTTACTTTATATTTCTTTTTACTTCATCTAGAATTTATATTGGTATATGATATGAGACTAGATACTGATTTTTCTCCAAACATATTAAATAATTGTCCCTGGACTACATCTTTAATAGTCCATCCTTCCATTGATTTATGATACCAACTCAGTAAAGTCTTATTTATTAAATTTGTCTTGATTTTCTTTTTCTCCATTATTTTTGTCAAAATGACACTACCTTGAGTATTGTAGCTTTATAACTTATAAGAAAAATGCACTGGCTATTTGCCCCCGTTCATTCTGAGAAACGAACACTAGGTTTACTGTGGCAAGTTAAAAAAAAAAAAAAAAANCCATCCTTCCATTGATTTATGATACCAACTCAGTAAAGTCTTATTTATTAAATTTGTCTTGATTTTCTTTTTCTCCATTATTTTTGTCAAAATGACACTACCTTGAGTATTGTAGCTTTATAACTTATAAGAAAAATGCACTGGCTATTTGCCCCCGTTCATTCTGAGAAACGAACACTAGGTTTACTGTGGCAAGTTAAAAAAAAAAAAAAAAAAACTGTGGTTATTGGTTAGATGATACCAATTCTATGAATTAATACAGGAAAAATAAATTTATTTTAATATATTTCATCTTCATTTAATAAAATTCTCTCTTAGGTCTCAGCAAATGTTCACCATTTTCACTATATAGTTCTCACAGATTTTTTTTTCTTTCCCCTTGCTAATGTTACATCAAGACACTGTGCATTTTCCTTATAACTTAAATGGGACTTTTTCCTATAAATTTTTCTAACTTCTGAGAAAGCATGAAAGCAGTTAACTAAGAGAAATTATTCTAAAAATGCACTTTAAAATCAATTTTGACACACATAATTTAGAAGCAATAAATAGGCTATAAACTTTTCGTAAGGACAATGATGAAGTAATCCAAAGTAGAACATGGCAAATAAGCAAAGTATCTGCTTATCTGCATTCAGTAAAAGAGGTAAATTAAGATTCTCTCATTGATTTCCTTTCCTTAAAATAAAAGATAATCTCAAAATATAGTTCAAAAGTCATCAGAGAGAGCATATATTAAAGTTCCCACAGAAAGATTTACATTTAAAATTGGATGATACCCTAATGTTCTAGTTTATAAGAATCACATTAAAAAGCACTGTGTATTAAAATAGTTAATCAATTTTCTGGATCACACACTATTAATAAGAGCTCTCCAGGCCAGGCACTGGGGTTGGGGCTGGGGAGAAGGCAAGAATGCCCTCCCTCTGTGTAGCATGAATGAGAGCAACAGCTCCTAAGGGGAGAGCTTAATTCCCTTGGATTCAACCCTACTTTACAACAGATGTAGGGGTTCCTGTGATGCAAATTGCCAGGGAGGATTTAGGCTGGAATAAGAAGATATCTATTATAGAAGAGTAAGATACAAGAATTCTTTGGGGATTTGAGTGCACTTAGATACTCAGAATTACTCCCTAGTTGCTGAGATTTTGACCCTGGAAAAAGCCACAGTTCATGTTCCTTAGAAAACATAGTGTCACTTTCTAGAAAACTAAAAATAAGTCTAGTTAAAGATACACACAATTGGTCATCTGTTAGATATACTAGGCTAGGCATTACAAATAATCTTCAGTTTGGTTTAAGTCGGTATTTAAGACAACCAATTTCCCCTCAAAATCCAGATGCTTGTAGAATTCAAAATATTAAGAAACAGCCACTGAATTTTCATATTAACACTAAAAAACATCTTTGTAAAGTGTGTCGCTTTACCTTTGATCTTAATAATTGCAGAATACCAAGCATAATTCTATTGCTACTAGAGTGAACGTTGTAAAAGTAACTTTGAGTTGTTTCTGATATTAGTTTATTATATCATTCAACTTTTTTCTTCTAAATATCAAAAATATCCTANAAACAGCCACTGAATTTTCATATTAACACTAAAAAACATCTTTGTAAAGTGTGTCGCTTTACCTTTGATCTTAATAATTGCAGAATACCAAGCATAATTCTATTGCTACTAGAGTGAACGTTGTAAAAGTAACTTTGAGTTGTTTCTGATATTAGTTTATTATATCATTCAACTTTTTTCTTCTAAATATCAAAAATATCCTAGCCTCTCTACTTTGACACTGAAGAGCCTGGCGGGCTACCACAGTCCATGGGGTCGGACACTGAGCACCCAAGCATAATCTGACAGTATTTCTTAGGTAAAATTTGACAGCATTTCCAAAGTATTATCACAAATAACCTCAAAGTCTTTGCACACTAAAATAATATCAAATTGAAAATCAAAGGCACCAAATACATGTTTTTATGAGAAGACATGACATGAAAAAATAACCCCAATTCAACAGAAAATCCTTCCATGAACTAAAAGTGAATTTCCCAAGAAGTTAAATTAATTCATGATTTCAAAGTCAACTATATCCCACTTTGTAGTATCACATTGTTTATCTATGACCTGACAAAACTAGAAATTTGTATAGAAATGTGATTTGTCTCCAAGCACAGAATTCAACAAAATAACTCATGAGAAAATGAATACATATTAACCAAAGTTTAAAGCACATGTTATAATCATTTTCTGAAATAAGAGTTGACTTATAAGGTATGGTTCTTTGTTAAAAGGGAATGCTATGCAACTCATTAGCATTCAGTTTTGACTGTTATATAAACTCTTTGGTGAAAAAAATTTTACTCAGCCAAGTAATTATTCTGAAGTAGTAACTGAGCCTTAGTGAGAAAAATTAGAGACCCAGCATATATTGAAATGAAACATGCTTAGAAAGAAAAGAATAGGGCAATAGAGATGATGACAATTCTCATTTACACTGGATTTTTAAAGAAGGACTTTAACAAAGTGACAACGTGTCTTTTTAACATCCAGGGAACAAAGCCAGAGATCTGAGAACAGTTAGTGCTACAAAAAAAAAGGTTAAAAAATCACCAATTCTGACAAATGTAAGTAGGTACTGGGTTAAATAAAAGTGACTTTTAAAATGGACAATGGTACGCTGTTCTCTAAGCTACCTAATGAGGCCAAGAATAAAAACAGAGCCATTTGAGGAAATGACATATTTGATTTTTATTGTGATCCTTCAGTTGTTGAAGGTGTGTGAAAATTTATTTAAAAATCTAGTTGCTAAAAATGAGGTTGCCATTATTTTTGAACTAAGCAATTCTATTAGTAATTTCTACAATAGTAAATGGACTTAAGTCAGATGTAACCTTCTTCAAATATTATATTTCTAATTGTTAGGAAATAAAGGCAAAATCAACTTAACATGCTCACTGAAGACTCTGATCTACTTATATATTCATACTTGAATTTTAGTTTCTTTACTTTGAAAAGTGAAAGTCCCTCAGTAGTGTCTGACTCTTTGCAACCCCATGGACTATACAGTCCATGGAATTCTCCAGGTCAGAATACTGGAGTGGGTTGCCATTCCCTTCTCCAGGGGATATTCCCAACCCAGGGATAGAAACCCAGGTCTCCCGCATTGCAGGCGGATTCTTTACCAGCTGAGCACCAGCGAAGCCCTTCTTTATTTTATCAAGCACTAAAAGAAAGCAAGAAATGAAAACATGTTAATTGCATTCAAAAGAACAAGGTAACAAAGAATATAATATATGAAAAATTAAAAGGATAATACAATTCTATAGATGTAATAATAATAAACTTGGTAAAAGTGATTATTACAATAAAAACTGTTGAAAATAAATATATACTCATTTGTTCACTATAATGACTAAAACTAACAACCCCAAGTGCTGGGAAGGATGACACATAGTTGGAACTCTATATATTGCTGATGGGAATGTAAAATACCATAGCCACTCTGGAAAACAGTCTGATAGCTTTTTAGAAACCTGAACATATGTGTACCATGTAATTAGGCAATCCTACTAGATATCCAAGAGAAATTAAAATTTAGGTTCACACAAAAAAACCTATATGCAAATATTCTCAGCAACTTTGTTTATAATCAGAGAACTAGAAAAAAAAAACAAAAAAGATCAGCAAGAGGTAATGCTTAAACAAAATTATGGTATATCTATACAGCGGAATACTCCTCAGCAATACATGAAAAATCTAATGATTCACACAACATGAATGAAATTTAAAAACATTGTGCTAACTGAAAGAAGATAGACACAAAAGAGTACACACTGTATGATTTCACTGATACACAATTCTTTAAAAAAGGCAAAATTCTAGTGAGAGAAAGATCAGTGGCTGCTGGGAGCCAGGAACAGAGGATGAATGCAGGAAGCTGACTTGAAAATGGTAGGAGAGACATTCTAGGGATGATGAATATGCTCAAAAGCATGACCGTTACACAGATGTATATATGTATCTATATATATCTATCAAAATTCACTGAATTATGTATTCAAAATTAGTGAATTTCGTTACATGTAAATTAAACCTCAGTTATAGATGATTTTCCCAACCCAGGGATCGAACCTGGGTCTCCTGTATCACAGGCAGACGCTTTACCATCTGATCCACCAGGAAAGTCTTATAGATGATTTTAAAGTAACACAAAGGAACTAAATATTTAAATTTTATGTATATAATTTTCATCTGTATTTGCCTTAAAAAGAGGATAATTAATAAAAGAGAAAAGAAAAGGCAACAATGTGAGGTCATAATAAATTTAATATCTATATAAGAAGTAAAATCAATAAACTTATATGATATTTAGCCATTTAGTAAGTAAATGGCTAAATAACAAGGATCTGGCTCTATAGTAAAGATATTATTAAGAGCTGCAAAAAATGGGGTCATGTTGCTGTATCATGGGTAAAGATGTTTTTGACTTGGATCCCACTCAGGAAGTTATTTATTATTTACCTACCATAGGAAGCAAATTATAAACTTTGTCATGGTAGGATGGAAGAGAACACTGATAGTGGCAGAGAAACTGATATATGATGCAAAAATCAAGTTAGAGAACCATACACTGACAACAAAGAAATATCATTATTCAGGTTAACAGCCTACATTTTGTGGAACTTCCTGAAACAAGCACATATGAGTGGAAATCCATTAAAAAGAAAAGTTATGTGAAACTAATTTTAATAAATGAGCAAAACTTAAAAGTATGTGAAAAACTCACAATAAAGATTTTAAAAATAAGAAGCAACTTCTAAGCATGAACCTAGAAGGAACATGAGTGATCTGGAACATACAGCCAAACTGATTAAACTTTCCCAGAAGTTCCTTACTGTGTAAGATATTATCAGTTTTCAACATTTATCCCTTTTCTTTGAAGATGCCTATACAAAGATACAATAAAACGCACATAGTGCTCACTTATTCTCAAGCAATTCTTTTCTCACAAAAATGTAGATCACTGGACTGTATAAACTATGTGAAGAGATTTCATAAAGGGATATTCTCTTTAAAAATTCTAAGCTTACAAAAACAGTAATATGGATTAAATGAATATTACAGAAGTTGAGGAATGAGAAAAAGTCAGAACTGATCAGGCAGATTTATAATAAAAAATAACGAGTATACACACACACACACACACACACACAGCATGAGCTCCCGTGCACTGGTGTGTGTGCCATGTGTGAGTATTGTCCTTGCTCCTTTAGCTTATGATCTTTTTAACAAAGTTATAAAAATGCTATATCTGAAAACAGTGAATTATCCTGAGCCACTAATTTTATATAGTACTTTCCATGTTGCTTAGTTTCTAATAGCTTGTAACTTACAAAACGATTTGTCATAATAGATAGATTTTTAGAACATTAGACTTGAAACCTGCAAGAACTTAGTTCTCAATGAGTGATATCAATAATACATATGAAGTTTGAAATAAAATTTGGTAAAACAGTAGCACTGTAAAATAAATGATTAGCTAATAGAATGGAAAAGACAAATGAATTCAAAGGAATACAATTGAAGAAGCTAACAATAAAAAGCTGGAGTAGAAAATGCATCTATACAATACAAAGGAAAATACGTGGCAAATTTCCATTTCTGCAAAATTAGGAATGTTGAGCTACTAAAGAGAAATTCTTAAAAACAATTATTTATAAGAAAACAGTCCAAGATCATCTTTTCTATGAAGGAATGTGAAATGTTTTCATCATTCAAAAAGTGTACGAGGCACATCTTACTCTTAAATAGGTAAAGAACATATTTATATTATTTATTAGAGTAAAATTCAGTTCTATATAGATTTAAGGCAATAACTCAATTTTAATGATACATATTTAACATACAGCTTTTTCTGTGAACTTAAAGAATTGTAGATGTTTGTCAAAATGAATGAAATACTAAACAAAACACACCTCAATCTTGGGTAGATATACAGTCCAAATACCATTGAAAAGCAGATATATATTTTATAGAATTTGCATTCCACCCAAAGGGGGGGGGGGAAATGGTGGTGATGTAAATAAATAGGTTCAAGTTCTGACAAATAGTCAGAATCAAGAAACCCCTACTTAATTTTCAAGAGAAAGATCAATAGCAGAAGGCAATGTTCTACTTCCAAAGGAAAAAACTGATGGCAAGCTCAATAAAGTGGCTTCCTAACCCACACCAACTCTCTGGGGGGGGGAAATGGTGGTGATGTAAATAAATAGGTTCAAGTTCTGACAAATAGTCAGAATCAAGAAACCCCTACTTAATTTTCAAGAGAAAGATCAATAGCAGAAGGCAATGTTCTACTTCCAAAGGAAAAAACTGATGGCAAGCTCATTAAAGTGGCTTCCTAACCCACACCAACTCTCAGGAGAATCACAGATAACAGTAGAACATGTCTTACTTCATCAACTCTGCATGCGAGTTCATGAAGTTCCTCCAGGCTGGGGATTACATCCAAAATCATTTGTACCCAAACCAAAGTGTTTCTCATCCAACCAATTTTGGGTTTGTTAACTCATGACTCCTTCCACATTTTTCTCCACTTTTTTCACTGCCACATCTAAGGTTCTTCCAATCAAAGTGTTTCCCAAACCACAATCTACAACTATAAGATAACCATCTGTGTTCTCTCCTTTTCCAACAGCAGAAACACTCATTCCCTTCTCTCACAAAGGAGACACTCCATACAAAGCACCATATATCTCTACAGTAGAGTGCACAGAGTCGACGCTATTGTTTCATAATGACATCACCTTTCTCTCTAGCTCTTACAGAAATTGGAGGGGGGGGTGGTGGGGTGGGGTGGGTAAAGCATAGGAAGAAATCAGAAAATGCTTTGCTCCTGGGAAGCTGCAAATTTAATTCCTATACCTATGCATCCCCAGCTACTTCTACTCACCATACATTTGTTCTACCTCTACACTCATCAATCTTGCAAATGCAACAGCGGGCACACACGGCCCTCTTCTAAAAGGAACAAGGAGATTGTCCTTTTTCAAAATTATTCTGTACTGTCCTGTGGCCACAGTAGCACTTTTCACAGTTGGGATTATTCTCCACATTGTTGCATCCAGTCAAAGCCACTCAAGAATTCCTATGGTCCCAGCAGCACTAAAAATACATAACAGCCTCCTTACAATAATGGCTGTGAATCACAGCATTCCTCCGCTGACATAAGTAGTTAAAATAGTCGAGGGGGAAAAAAAAGTTAAATAAAACTTTTTTAAAAGTTCAAGTAAAAAAAAAAATGAAAAGGGGGTTGAAAAGGACTCCCCTACCGTCTAACAATATTAAAGTCTGTCTCAAATTTACAAACGTCCTCAGCAACATCAAATGCCGCAGCTTCAAACACACGCGCCAGCTTCAAGCCCGACAGCTTCAAATGCCGCAGCTTCAAACACGCGCGGCTGCTTCAAACGCGCCAGCTTCAAACAGCCTTGGGGCAGCCATCTTGCACACGCTCCAAGGAGCACAACCTCAGGGCCCTTAGGTGGCCACCCCATCCCAGAGGCCACACAGAGGCTTTGTTGGGGAAAAAATGGGAAGAAGAGTGGGAAAAAAAGAAGAAGACAAAATATAATTTGCAGACGTTAAATTAGCCCGTAGAGGGAGCTCACAGAGCCCCGTAATTTCACAGTAATTGGAATCTCCTGTAATTTAAAAATGTAGCCCCATCATTTGTTAGAGAGAGCCTCCAGGGGTCAAAGAGAGCGTGTCTTACTTCATACCAATCTCTGCAGGCCTATAAAATGCAATTCCATTTAGACCCCCCTTGACCGTGTGTTTTGTTATCGCAACAAAAAGATGATGATTCTTGGCTACGTGTTCTCCAAAACCAGCCCAGAAATTAAAGTGACTCGTCTGTGTGTGCTGTTAGGGTGAATCCACCTGAATAAAGACCATAATAAGAATAAAGTTCCAACAATTAGAATTGTCATGGCAATAACCTAAACGTCCCCCATTCAGGGCGTTCCGTTTAGAAAGCTCCGTGCTCTCTTTCGACCTTGACTAGAGACACTCTGTCCATTTCTCTCGCTGTCTAGAGTCCTTAAACCAGGCATGCTGCAACGTGCCTTCAGACAAAAGGATAAAACCGGAAAACGGAATGACACAATGGCAGAGAGCCTTTTCAGTAAAACATGAGAGGAACAACGTTCCAAAATTCTGTGCAAAGAAATACTGAAGAGAGGGTACACTCAAAAATAAAAGAAAACACCTAACTGTGCAGCTGCAAGTGGGAATCTATTATCTGCTCCAATGGAACAAATTTTGAAAGGAAACGATGGTTTACATTGGTGTAATTTCTAAATATTTAGAAACTTTATGTAGAACGGAAATGGTTGCTGAAAACATTTAACCTTTGAAGTACAGTTATTTCTATCGTGGAAAAAATACAAACCAAGAATGTGAAGAAAGCTCAATTAATCAAGAATTTAACATATGTGGATTTTATTGTATTCGGTATTATGAAAACATAATCTATTTCATTTAAATTATTACCTGGCATGATGTATGCTTTATTATTGTTTCTCTGCAGTATACCTGCTTGTTTGGGGGTTATGCTTCCATAAGCTGCACTGTTTTCTTACATGCTGTAGTTTAAAAACATATTACAAAATATAAGGATTTAAGTAATGTTTTAATACTACAGATACTATGTCAACAACTAAAGGCAAACCATATATATGTGGGGAAGGTGTGGGGTAGAGCTCAACTTCAAACCCATAATAATCTCATCTAGTCGAGCTTCCACATCAGGAATAAAAAGCATCTGAATTTTATCTGAATTTACCTCCCTACTCAACAATCTCTTCACTTTTCTATGTATTTCCTGTCTTAGAAATGTCTCTCCTTTCTAATGTGGCTGACAGACAGGTCCCTGATTTCCTTCTCTCATTTTAGATACAACCAGAACAAAATCAAAAACCTTGCGAATGTGATTCATCAAAAACAACATCGAACAAGCTAAGGTTTTTGTGGGCATTTAGAGCAGGATAAATGGGCAAGCATTTGGGCTACCAGAAAACTCACGCTGAATGTGATGGGTAAGCAGAGACTCAAAAGGAGAAAGCTTTACAGATTAAGATCTCAAAACCATGTGTGGTATTAAAAACTGTGAAATCACTCACTAGTAATGGCATATACTTCCCATGGAACTACAAAGACTTGTTGACTATACATCTGCTAAGTTCGTGAAAAACTAGGGAATAACTTCATAAAATATAAGCATTTATATTAAATATTTAAGGCTATGTATCATAGAAGTCAATAACTGGTGAATTATCTTAAAGTTACCCACAATCATGAGTAAAGAAAGTAATGTTGTTCACTGCTACAAGAAATAGATAACTGGGCAGTTTGTTACTTAGCAGTGAGAAAGTTAACAATCAAGGGTCTTCTTCCAATGAAAAAACAAAGAAAAAGTGAGTGCAGCCTCTTCATTTCTAACTTCCTGATTTAGAAGAAATTTCAAGTGTTATATTATGATACAATTACTTCATTGTAAGTCTGAATATCATCTGACACAGATTCCAAACCTAAACAATGAATATGAGAAACAGAATTAATAACCTTATTAAAAGATGGTAGTCCCCTTCTCATACACCCTAACATTGATAAAGGATATAATCACAGTACAGAAATTTAAAAAGGTAATACAGTGGTTTCATTTTGAATTCTGATCACACTTAATATCAGATGATAGAAGATACATATATTAAAAATGGCTTTTGACTTTTACTCCAAAAGAATAAATATGACATTATTTCTATATTTTTATAATAATAAAAAATTTTAAAACTACAATTATCTGAAATTATTTCAGACTTGGATGATTTACCTTTTTAAAAACTAACTTAAAGGTTAGTCAGTAACTTTTTGAAGGCTCAGATTCCCTGCTTAAAATATTTTTAAAAACATGACTGTTACTATTACCTAAAGAGTTTCTGAACAGTTAATTGAGGCTCTTTTAGTTTCTTAAGATCATAAATATGATTATAAGTATACAAGAGTACTCCACATATAGACGAATAGAAGACTAGGCTTAATGTATCTGGCTCCATAAAACCTAATTTTTTCATGAATCTTTGTGCTTCTTGTTACTTTTTTAATCTCAAATTCAAAAGCATTCATGATATTTGAGAATTCTCAGTTGGTCAAGTGTATACAAGACATACACTGAGAAAGACTGTAAGAACTTTGTGATATACCTCCTACGTGCCATCTGGTTTGATGTCTAATCAGCTTTTTCTAATCATCCAATTTCCAGAACAGAGAAACTAAAGGTCAAAAATTTTAATATAAAAGAGAAAATAAAGCCCAAAATAGACTTAGTTATTTGCAAATCTGACCTAAGGATAGCATACCTTTCTCTAAAGTAAGAAATCAATGACTGATGATACATGAAAAATTAATTCAAAGATCATTGGCTTGTTACTGTAAAACTTTTGACAGCATTCCACAGGAATAACATCCTNACAACGTTCCAAAATTCTGTGCAAAGAAATACTGAAGAGAGGGTACACTCAAAAATAAAAGAAAACACCTAACTGTGCAGCTGCAAGTGGGAATCTATTATCTGCTCCAATGGAACAAATTTTGAAAGGAAACGATGGTTTACATTGGTGTAATTTCTAAATATTTAGAAACTTTAAATCTATGTAGAACGGAAATGGTTGCTGAAAACATTTAACCTTTGAAGTACAGTTATTTCTATCGTGGAAAAAATACAAACCAAGAATGTGAAGAAAGCTCAATTAATCAAGAATTTAACATATGTGGATTTTATTGTATTCGGTATTATGAAAACATAATCTATTTCATTTAAATTATTACCTGGCATGATGTATGCTTTATTATTGTTTCTCTGCAGTATACCTGCTTGTTTGGGGGTTATGCTTCCATAAGCTGCACTGTTTTCTTACATGCTGTAGTTTAAAAACATATTACAAAATATGAGGATTTAAGTAATGTTTTAATACTACAGATACTATGTCAACAACTAAAGGCAAACCATATATATGTGGGGAAGGTGTGGGGTAGAGCTCAACTTCAAACCCATAATAATCTCATCTAGTCGAGCTTCCACATCAGGAATAAAAAGCATCTGAATTTTATCTGAATTTACCTCCCTACTCAACAATCTCTTCACTTTTCTATGTATTTCCTGTCTTAGAAATGTCTCTCCTTTCTAATGTGGCTGACAGACAGGTCCCTGATTTCCTTCTCTCATTTTAGATACAACCAGAACAAAATCAAAAACCTTGCGAATGTGATTCATCAAAAACAACATCGAACAAGCTAAAGTTTTTGTGGGCATTTAGAGCAGGATAAATGGGCAAGCATTTGGGCTACCAGAAAACTCACGCTGAATGTGATGGGTAAGCAGAGACTCAAAAGGAGAAAGCTTACAGATTAAGATCTCAAAACCATGTGTGGTATTAAAAACTGTGAAATCACTCACTAGTAATGGCATATACTTCCCATGGAACTACAAAGACTTGTTGACTATACATCTGCTAAGTTCGTGAAAAACTAGGGAATAACTTCATAAAATATAAGCATTTATATTAAATATTTAAGGCTATGTATCATAGAAGTCAATAACTGGTGAATTATCTTAAAGTTACCCACAATCATGAGTAAAGAAAGTAATGTTGTTCACTGCTACAAGAAATAGATAACTGGGCAGTTTGTTACTTAGCAGTGAGAAAGTGAACAATCAAGGGTCTTCTTCCAATGAAAAAACAAAGAAAAAGTGAGTGCAGCCTCTTCATTTCTAACTTCCTGATTTAGAAGAAATTTCAAGTGTTATATTATGATACAATTACTTCATTGTAAGTCTGAATATCATCTGACACAGATTCCAAACCTAAACAATGAATATGAGAAACAGAATTAATAACCTTATTAAAAGATGGTAGTCCCCTTCTCATACACCCTAACATTGATAAAGGATATAATCACAGTACAGAAATTTAAAAAGGTAATACAGTGGTTTCATTTTGAATTCTGATCACACTTAATATCAAATGATAGAAGATACATATATTAAAAATGGCTTTTGACTTTTACTCCAAAAGAATAAATATGACATTATTTCTATATTTTTATAATAATAATAGAAAATTTTAAAACTACAATTATCTGAAATTATTTCAGACTTGGATGATTTACCTTTTTAAAAACTAACTTAAAGGTTAGTCAGTAACTTTTTGAAGGCTCAGATTCCCTGCTTAAAATATTTTTAAAAACATGACTGTTACTATTACCTAAAGAGTTTCTGAACAGTTAATTGAGGCTCTTTTAGTTTCTTAAGATCATAAATATGATTATAAGTATACAAGAGTACTCCACATATAGACGAATAGAAGACTAGGCTTAATGTATCTGGCTCCATAAAACCTAATTTTTTCATGAATCTTTGTGCTTCTTGTTACTTTTTTAATCTCAAATTCAAAAGCATTCATGATATTTGAGAATTCTCAGTTGGTCAAGTGTATACAAGACATACACTGAGAAAGACTGTAAGAACTTTGTGATATACCTCCTACGTGCCATCTGGTTTGATGTCTAATCAGCTTTTTCTAATCATCCAATTTCCAGAACAGAGAAACTAAAGGTCAAAAATTTTAATATAAAAGAGAAAATAAAGCCCAAAATAGACTTAGTTATTTGCAAATCTGACCTAAGGATAGCATACCTTTCTCTAAAGTAAGAAATCAATGACTGATGATACATGAAAAATTAATTCAAAGATCATTGGCTTGTTACTGTAAAACTTTTGACAGCATTCCACAGGAATAACATCCTCACATAAATACATTTAGTTGGCATATCAGAATATTTTCTGAAAGTTTTTTATATTTACAGACATTTATAGGCAAATAACAAGTGAAAAAAATAACGGAAATTGTTTCAGGATAAACCATTAAAATGCATTAACATAAAGAGCTTTCTTTACTCTCTCACAGGAAAATCCTGAGACAAATTTGTGTATGATTCATCAATTCAATTATAAAAGATAGTAATATTTTTTAATATAAATTCCAAGCTAAAATACTCGGAACATACTTCTAACCAAAATATAAATGATGTACTTCAAAGAATAGGGAGAAAATGTTTGATAACAGATGGAATGCCCTACTTGGGGGGGTATACAGTACATATGTAATATTAGACCAATTTTCTTCCTTCCAAACTTTATGAATCTTTGCCTTTTTGTAGAGTAGCCGTAATTTATCACTCTATATAAATTCCAAGCTAAAATACTCGGAACATACTTCTAACCAAAATATAAATGATGTACTTCAAAGAATAGGGAGAAAATGTTTGATAACAGATGGAATGCCCTACTTGGGGGGGTATACAGTACATATGTAATATTAGACCAATTTTCTTCCTTCCAAACTTTATGAATCTTTGCCTTTTTGTAGAGTAGCCGTAATTTATCACTCGAAGTTGTACCTTTTGAAATCATAAGGGGACAATAGTAGTAATTACCTCTGGCCTGGACAAAGCAGGTTACACGGTTGCCACATTCTGTTATTTAAGAAAAGATACAGCTAACACTGACCATATCTTCGAAAATTAGGTATTAGGGGATTTCTCTGAAAAATAAATCTGGAGCCAATTTAATAAGCATAAGCATTTGACTTGATGGACACGAGTTTGAGCAAGCTCCAGGAGTTGATGATGGACAGGGAAGCCTGGTGTGGTGTAGTCCATGGGGTTGCAAAGAGTCAGACACGACTGAGCAACTGAACTGAACTGGTAACAGATTTGTAAGGTAATAGGTTGAGGACTTGAACTTCCGATCTACAGGAGCTGCAAGGCTTCATGTGTATCTAAACATCTTTCATCACCTATCACCAATCCTGTAATAAATTATTAAAGAAAAATGAAAAATCTAACATTAAGACTTAGTATGTAACTTTATAACTTCTCAATCACAAAGCATGAAATTACTGCACTGGTCTAAAACATTGGTTTGGTGTGTGTGTGTCAGTGTTACCAATAACACACACATATATACATATATTTTTTTAACCAACTGATGGATGTATTTTGTTATAAGTTTCTCATGAGTTGAAACATTTTTTTGCTTAACCATTTCAGAACATCTGTGAAATGTAAGTAAAAATGGAAATTGCTTAACAAACTATGCAGTAAGATAGCTACAATTTTGCTTTCCCTTTGTCAAGGGAAAATAAATTTTCCATCAGTCACAATGAAAGCTAGAGGGAATGATTATTCAAAATACAGTAGCACCTACATTTCTCCAAATATTCCCCAAGACATAGCATTTGTGCTGAGTATTCAATAATTTCCTCAAGCTGTACACCTGAAAAATATATGTCTCAAGTCTGGTGTTCATAATCTGGTAGACAACCACATGTGTTCACAGCTCATATCTTTGAAACAATTATTCTCTTGGGTATGCAAATGTACTGGGCTTGCAACATGTTTATTCAAAAGAGTGAGAAGAATGTTTCTTATGTGAGCATCTGCAGGTTTCCACTGGAAATATGCATACAACAATACATTTCCTTATGAAATCATTTTTTTAAATGACAGCTATATATCTTTTTAAAGTTTTACCCATAGCAAAACTGAATTTGGTGACAATTTTTTTTATCAAGGAAAACACATGAAAGAAACAAAATTACTTAAAGTATACTGTGTCCTAGGATACTAGGACATAGTACCTAGCTTACTGCTTAAATTTTTGCATGACCTAAATACACACAAAAAACACAAATATCCTGGTGTTCTTAAAGTACCATCTTTTTCATTATATCCTAGCAACATGCTATCCCACTGCTGATTCTGTCTTTAGCCTCACAACTATTCATCTACTTTCTCTTTTCATTATCAACCTGCTCATCTATCCCTGGGCAGAGATAAATTAAAAATGTTAATTTTTTTAAATACTCAAAAGACTAATCACTATATAAAATGTTAACATACATGTATTGGAAATGTTTACATAAAGAACACAACAAAGAAGAAATAAATATATATATGCAACATTTAAGAGACAATAATATTAAATGCTATAAACATACAAAAGCTAATAGTTTTGATTTAGCATAATAGATATGTAACTAAAATGATATACATTAAAAAATTCAATAAATTTTCAAAAGTACATTTCAAAAGGACATATTTTCTTTTCTCAGTACATTAAAAGCAAAAAAGATAGGCAACTTTTATTTCCAATAATAATGAATAATTTTATTTAGACCAAAACTTCCAATGGTAAAAATTAAAATGTTAAATATATTCAAAAATCCCTTTAAAGCCATTTAAGGGACAATGCATTGATCAGAAACTGCAAGCACAAACCTAAGGGTCGGTAAGAAGGAAACACAGAGATATAAACTGCATACATGAACAACAAGCTGCTTTTACCTTGAAGACATGTACCAAATTTGCCAACAAATGGTTTGTGCAGAACAGAAAAGAAAGTCAAGACCTAGGGTCTGCCCACAGCAGGGAATCTGAGAAGACTCTCCCCCACATTAATTTGGGACACAGAGTGTTGAGCACATGATGTAAAGTGACTCATAAGCAGTGCCTTGTAGGTCCTCGAAGAAAAATTGTGAGAACAGAAAGAAAAGGTAAAAAATATTCTTTGAATAAGTGTTGTCCCTGACCATCCCCCCAGTAGATTTGCTCTCTAGAGGTTTGTAAGAACTTCACAGTTTATGCAGGATTAAGTGTCTTCCACTGATCACAGTCACATGTGTTAGTCAGAAACGAATGTAAATATTCTGGGGTAGAATGCACCTTAATGCAATACACATGTCGAAGTAACCAACGAGGCACACAGGAAATGGAGGTACACTGAGCCAGAAACAATACAAAGAGCAGACAGTAGAAATAGGAACACATCAGATACAGAAATTATCAGACACAACTTATGAAGCAACAACACTTACTATGTTTAAAGAAATAAAAGACATACTTGAAAATAACTATAGGGAACTAAAACTAAAAAATGCACAGCACAAATTAGAGTTCATCCACTAATAGCACATGGCTTTCAGACCAATAATCTCACTGAAAACAACTACAGAATTTGGACATACATATTTTTAAAATATTTGTTTGAAGTCACCGGAGAGAGTCAAAGGTTCTAAGGAGAAAAGGAAAGTTCATCAAGGTGAGTCCTGTATCTGGAACTGCTTACATCAAAGCAATGGCAGATTACATGCAGTATGAGAGATATAGTAACAGATGTACAAGTTTGAAAAGACAAAATTTAGAGTTCAAGAGGATTTTCCCTAGTATGAATCCAGGCTTTCAGTATGGATTTCAAAAGTTATTACATCCTATTAAGTAAAAACTGGAAATAAAGCAGTCCTCATATGTACTGAAGCCCAGATCTACTTTAATTTCTGATTAAATAGATTCTATACTGCTAACTTCTCTACCCTAAATGTATCTGGAGGATGAAAACACCACCTAGAGACTCTAGATATGATAATACAGTCATATACAATATTTGACAATTAATAACAAGGCATGGAAACAAATCAAGATATAACTGAAAACTTAGTAAAAAAAAAAAAAAAAGCCTATACAAAGAATCTATAGAAAATCCAGGCAGTGGGCCTAATAGACACATAATTTATAATAGTTGTAATTAATATGTTGAAGACTTGAAAAGACTTTTCATTGGAAAAGACTCTGATGCTGGAGGGATTGGGGGCAGGAGGAGAAGGGGATGACCGAGGATGAGATGGCTGGATGGCATCACTGACTCGATGGACATGAGTCTGAGGGAACTCCGGGAGTTGGTGATGGACAGGGAGGCCTGGCGTGCTGTGATTTATGGGGTTGCAAAGAGTCAGACATGTATGAGCGACTGAACTGAACTGAACTGACTGAATATGTCCTCTGTATTAAATGACAATATTAAGAATGTGAGCGGAAAACTGTAAACTGTTATAAAAAAGAGGCAACCAGAAATTCTAGAACTAAAAGATACAATAGCTTGCAAATAAGAACTCAATTAATAGACTCAACAAAGTTTAGATAAAGCTGAAAGAGAAGATTGTAAACTGGAAAATAAGTTAGAAGAAAATATTAAGACTAAATTTTGAAAGAAGAAGATAGGAGATTCAAACAGAGCACAAAAGTCAAATGAGATGTTGAAAATCTCAGACTTTCAGAAAAAGAAGGGAGTGGATTAAAGAGATAATGGCTGAAATGTTTTAAGAATTATAAAATATTACAACGAATGGATACAAGTTGAACTGTAAATTCTAACAAGGATTAATATGGATAAAACAGCATCTTAACACATCAATATTATATAGTAATATATAATATGAAAGCCAAAACAAAAAAATTAAGTCTAAAAGCAACTGCAGGAAAAAGCATATTATGTTCAAGAGAAAAAGACTGACAGTTATTTTTTCAATAAAAATTATGTAAGCCAGAAAAAGTAAAGTAAAAGAGAACAACAGTGTCTTGAGAATGCTAACAGAATAAAAGAAAAAAAAAAACAATATAGAATTCTATATCCAGTGAAAATATAAGCAAATGAACATATAAGCAAAATTTTCAGAAAACAGAAACAATTTATTAATAGTAAACTCATACTTAAATTTTAGACAGTTCTGTGATCAGAAAATAAAATTAAAGATGTCAGATGTGACTCAGAGAAGCAAGAAGGTATTTGGAGCAATCAATAGTGCAAATAGTTGGACAAATCCAGTATTGTCTAGATGAGTAACAAGGCTATTTGGAGAGGCAAAAACTATTTATACAATTAAATACATTATAACAGTGGATGTCGGAAGAAAAATTGTATGTTGTACTTTAGTGCAATCAATAAAAGACAGAACTAAGAAATTAATGGACTTCCCTGGTAGCTCAGATGGTAAAGACTCTGCATGCAATGCAGAAGACCGGGGTTTGATCCTGGGTCAGGAATATCCCCTGGAGAAGGGAATGGCAACCCACTCCAGTATTCTCGTCTGGAGAATTCCATGGACAGAAGAGCCTGGTGCGCTACAGTCCATGTGGTCACAAAGAGTCAGACATGACTCACTGACTAAAACTTTCACTTTCAAGAAATTAATATGTGGGAATTTTTTTAATAATAATAAAAACAAATCAAAAGGAAGGCAGAGAGATAGTAAGAAGAAATATAGAAATAGAAAAAATAAAGCAGAAAACTGGTAAATATAACTCAAACATATCCAATATTATATTGAATAAAAACTGATACCCTGTCATATTAAACAGGAAAAGTAAAATCAAAAATATTTTTCTATTATGAGTAATAATATATATAGGATATAAAATCCGAAAACAAAAGAATGGGAAAGAGATCCCATGTAAACAAACACTAAAGAAATCTAGTGTAACTATATTAATAACAATCAAAGCAAAATTTAAGATCAATATTTCTATCACATCATATAGTTATCAATTCTTTTTGTGGTGAGAACATTGAAGGTCAAGTCTTAGCAACTTTCAAGTATATAATACAGTGCTATTAATTCAATACAATCCTTATCAAAATTCAAATAACATTTTTCACAGAAATAGAGAAATCAGAAAATGTATATGGAACCACAAAGCACCCCAAATAGTTGGAGCAATGCTAAGAAAGAAGAACAAAGCTAGAGTCATCAAACCTCCTGATTTTAAACTATATTACAAAGCTATAATAATCAAAAAGGTACTGGCAAAAAACAATAGACACACAGACCAATGCAACAGAATAGAGAGCCTTTGTCAAATATCAGTTGACTACATGTGGGTTTATTTCAGTAATACAAACAAGAAATCCAATTTAAAAATTTAGAAACTGAGTAGACATTTTTCCAATGAAGACATACAAATGAACAACAGTAATGTGAAAAGGTAATCAATATCACTAATCATCAGGGAAATACAAATCAAAACTACAATGAGACATCATCTTACCCCTGTTAGGGTGGCTATCATCAAAATGATATGGGATAAAAAGCATTACCAAAAATGGAAAGAAAAGAGAACACTTGCACACTGTTGGTGGCAATGTGAACTAGGATAGACACTACGGAAAATGGTATGAAAGTGCTTTGTAAAAACTAAAATCAGAATTACCATACAACTAAGGAATCCTCATCTGATTATCAAAGATAACTGCATTCTCATGTTCATTGCAGTATTATTCACAACAGCCAAGATATAAAAACAGCCTAATGGTCTGTCAATGGACAAATGCATCAAAAACTAAGTTTTTAAAATTCTGAACATTGTTTTTCAGTCACTAGGAAAATAATCTCAGAAAGTCAGAGATGCAAATAGTAAAGAAAAAAGAAAATGGCAAATATAAGAATAAACCTAAATAAAAATTATGAACACGGAGCTTAATTTTTTTAAAAGAGAGATAATAACTATTGTATTATTATGTGTGTGATGTGTATTTTTTTAGGTTACAACACTAATAAATCATTTGGGAAGCAGGCACATGAAAATGAAGTATTTTAAAAGCCATGCATTTGAAGACAGAATGGTAAAATATTAATATTATACTTTAATATAAAGGAATACATGCTATAATTGTAGGATAGCTACAAAAATAACTGTTTAAAGTTTCATATCTTCTAAAACAATAGAGGGGAAAATAGAATGGTAAGAAAATATCTGTCAGTCAAATAAAAGACAAAAGAAGAAAAAAAAACAAAATAAATCCATACAGACAAATGAAAATCACATAATTTAAACAAAAACATAGTTATTCAATAGATACTAACATACTGCATAATTCATTTTAAAAAAATCAAACTGGATTGACAGCCAAATGCATAGATTAGTACTAATTTATTACATTAAATACATATAAAAATACAGAAACATTATAAAAGGATATGAAAAATATAGCATGGAAAAAAGCCTTGGTAGCTATATTAATGAAACATAAACTTTAACATAAAAAGTATTTCTATAGAACAAGGAACATCATAAATAAAAGGCAGATTAAATTAAAAATGAAAGTCTAAATATGTATTTTAAGAAAGAAAGTAAGTCAAGTCGCTCAGTTGTGTCCCACTCTTTGTGACCCCATGGACTGTAGCCCACCAGGCTCCTCTGTCCATGGAATTTTCCAGGCAAGAATACTGGAGTGGGTTGCCATTTCCTTCTCCATGGGCTCTTCTGGACTCAGGGATCGAACCTGGGTCTCCTGCATTGCAGGCAAACACTTTACCATCTGAGCCACCAGGGAAGTCCACTATGTATCTAACATTGCTTCATAATACATTAAAAAAAAAAAAAATGACAGAAGATATAGGTGAACAACAATTATAGTGGGGGATTTTAAAAACACTTCTCTCACTATACAAGAGAACTAACAGGCACCAAATATTAAGGATATAAGAAGATTTAAAGAGACACAATTAGCAAATTTGATCCTTTGGACATATATGGAGGAACTAGGGAATACATCTGGTGTTTGAAGACTAAGATTTATAAAAATTGACTATGTACTAAGTATGTACTAGCAACTCACAAAAAATTTCAAATATTTGAAACCAGAGAGTATATATCTTTTCTAAATAAAACATAATTGAACTGGAAATCAACAACAAAACTAGAACATCACATATATTTGTAAATAAAGAAATATAGTTCTACATAATTTATGATTCAAATAAACACAAAGAAGACTAAACATTTTAAACTGAATAAAACATGACAGAAAAATCTGAGGGATATAGCCAAAGCAATATCTAGAGGAATATTTATAATCTTGAATGCTTGTATTGTGCTAAATCATTTCAGCTGTGTCCAACTCTTTACGACCCTAGGGTCTGTAGCCCACCAGGTTCCTCAGTGCATGAGATTCTCCAGGCAAGAATACTGGAGTGGGTTGCCATGCCCTTCTCCAGGGGGATCTTCCTGATCCCGGGATCAAACCAGGACTCGAACCTGTGTCTCTTAGGTCTCCTGCATTGGCAGGAGAGTTCTTTACCGTAGCACCACCTATTCAGTTCAGCTCAGTTCAGTTCAGTTACTCAGTCGTGTCCGACTCTTTGCGACCCCGTGAATCACAGCACACCAGGCCTCCCTGTCCATCACCAACTCCCGGAGTTCACTCAGATTCATGTCCATCGAGTCCGTGATACCATCCAGTCATCTCATCCTCTGTCGTCCCGTTCTCCTCCTGCCTCCAATCCCTCCCAGCATCAGTCTTTTCCAATGAGTCAGCTCTTCACATGGCCATGTACTTCGTGGCCAAAGTACCAGAGTTTGAGCTTTAGCATCATTCCTTCCAAAGGAATCCCAGGGCTGATCTCCTCCAGAATGGACTGGTTGGATCTCCTTGCAGTCCAAGGGACTCTCAAGAGTCTTCTCCAACACCACAGTTCAAAAGCATCAATTCTTCGGTGCTCAGCCTTCTTCACAGTTCAACTCTCAC
>SJYX01002533.1:201338-217426 GCA_006410675.1 Oreotragus oreotragus
ATATATCCTGAATTCAGTTCATCAAAGTAATCCCTGTATTCATTTAAAAAAAAAAAAGGCAAAAACAGAAAAATGGGCAAGTAGCGTGAATGGACACTTCACAAATGTAAACATCAAGATGACCAATAATCATCCAAAAAAAACTACGTTATTCATCTGAGAAATATAAATTAATACCACAGTGAGTTTCTACTGTATATCCTTCAGAATAGCTACAATTAGAAACCAGTAACAATTCAAAGTAATGATGAGCTTTGTAAAACTGGAGCTCACACTCTGCTGATGGTATCTGCCCATTGGTATAGCTACTTTGGAAAACTAACTGGTGGGGTCTAGCTGAATACACACACCACATGGACCCACAGGCTCATTTTCAGGTATATCAGAAATGCATATACATGTATACCCAAAGGCATGTACTAGAGTAACCAGATACACAGATATTCAAATACACAAGATAATAAGAAACAGCTTTGATAATAATAAAATATTGCTATATACAACCACATTGGTGAATTTCATAAGCATAATGCTGAGAAAGTTTCCTAGACAGAAGAATACCCAATAGATGACTCTTATACAAAATGCAAATATAGGCAGGTTTGGAGGTTTAAGGGCTTCCCTTGTGGCTCAGCTGGTAAAGAATCCGCCATCAATGTGGGAGACCTGAGTTCGATTCCTGGGTTGGGAAGATCCCCTGGAGAAGGGAAAGGCTACCCACTCCAGTATTCTGGTAATAAAATATTGCTATATACAACCACATTGGTGAATTTCATAAGCATAATGCTGAGAAAGTTTCCTAGACAGAAGAATACCCAATAGATGACTCTTATACAAAATGCAAATATAGGCAGGTTTGGAGGTTTAAGGGCTTCCCTTGTGGCTCAGCTGGTAAAGAATCCGCCATCAATGTGGGAGACCTGAGTTCGATTCCTGGGTTGGGAAGATCCCCTGGAGAAGGGAAAGGCTACCCACTCCAGTATTCTGGCCTGGAGAATTCCGTGGACTGTATAGCACATGGGGTCATAAAGAGTCGGACACAACTGAGCCACTTTCACTTTCACATTGGAGGTTTAGAAATATGCAATTATATCTAGAATGCAGTGGCTACATTTGGGGTTGGGGGGGCAATGATATGGTGGGGCATGTGGGAGGCTTCTGGGGCCACTGCTATTACTGTATTTCTTGACTGTGTTGTGCTCATATGAATGTTTCCTTTCGTAAGAATTAATTGAGTTGTAAGAATTCAATGAGCCATTAATGATTTGTACAGTGTGTATGTTCTACTGCAAAAAACATTTACCTTAAGCGAAAAGAAAAATAATGCCTTTGTGATATCTAATTCAGAAAATGTTAATTCTCATGATGTACACTATCTTGAACTTACTATTCCATTTATTCATTTGATGCATATTCATACAGTACCTGAAAATCATAGTTAGACTTTTCTCCATGTTACTATTCTCTGAAATGTATTTTTAATGACTGCAAAATATATCAAAGTATGTACAGTTTTATAGAATGTTTACTCTTTTTTCAAGCTACTGAGCATCTGCATCATTTACAATTTTACACTGTTATAAATATCATTGAGATGAGTATCTTTGTATGTTAATTTCTGATAATCACAAAAATATACATTTGCTGGGCCTCAGGGGCTTGAGCATTTTTTCCCATATTGTTGTACAGAAAATATGTATTGCTTTCCAGTCCCACAGACTTTCAATAGTTTTTCCACAGAGGTTACAAAACAGTAACATTCATGGAGTGGAATGCATTTTCTAAATACCTTTACACAGGGATCCTAGGAAAGGGCAGCCATTATTCTTCATTGTGTGATATTAAAATTAGGCCACATTCCCAATTTGTATCCATGGGCAGAAAAGCATTTTAATTTATATAGCTTGCATCAGGGAACAGTCATAGTACAAGTGACCCATTCTGTAGAAAAGTACATGAATTGTAAGGAAAGCCAGGGCCATTTTCAGCCCAGCCTTGCCACTTTCTATCCATTTGAGTTGGTAAGTGATTTCAGCTATCTGAGCCTTAATTTCTACCTCTGTAAAAGATGATGATCATAAATACTACACAGGATTGCTATGAACACTAGGTGATATATTCAAAAAGCCTAGCATTGTGTCTGGAACAATTATTCAATAAGTGTTTTTTTTTTCCCCTCTTCTCAATTATGGCATGCTTTCACTTATCCATAATAACGGGTCAAATGGCATAGATAATTCTAAAACTTTATATCACACCAGACTTTTTACGACTGATGATAAAATATAAAGGAGCTGATTTATTTCAGCTTCTCCACCTATTTCTGCCTTCCTAGCCAAAGTAAGGAAACTGGATAACACAAATGGCAGAATAAATCTATAAATAATTAAGAGCTGGTCTTGGGTCTTATTTTATGATCAAAAATCTGAATCATTATGAAATTAAAAGTCCCTTTGCAAGTTGTGTTATCATTTAGCCTTTAATAAGTAACTTTCAAATGTCTTGCTTTTTGTAAAAAAAAAAAAAATCATATCATAGGTTAGAAAAGGGTTCTGCTGAGCGATTTTTTTTTTCCATGTGAGCACTATCATTAAGACAATTATCACTGATCACCTTTTAATGATATTTCAAAACCACTTGAAAAAAATTTTAAAGGGTCACATAAAGCTACATAACTTATAAAGCTGAACAGCACAAATGGGACTTTTGCATTTGTTCAGACATGTACCAGGTTTTAGTTCCTACAGGCTCACAGACGGTTTTCTCCTTAGCAGTTTGCCAAATGTATTTTAGAATGTCCAAAATTTAAAATGTTGATGTATGTGAACCAACTACATAATGAAAGAATCCATGTACCATTAAAATGATAATGTGAATCACTCCTTAGTTCCCTCAAATATGCTAAGTGCAAATAACTAGACCCCACGGAGAGGATCAGAAAGGTAAACAGGTATTATTTTGAGTGAAAAAGCTAGGCAGACTTACGCAGCCAACATGAACTTGTTTTTTTTAAGAGGATTCTTCTTTTTCTTTTTGTTGCAAATATCAAATTATGACCATGGAATATGTATAACAAGCTACAATGCAACTCCTGATTATTCAGAGCCTAATCACAGTTTGTGTTTTATCCCAGCCATTTGCTTCTACTCTTCCTGCCTGCTGCCTGCCTTTTGCCATTTCACTGCTTGTTAGTCTTTGGCCAGAGTATCCCAGAAAAAAAAAGGCAAATTAAAAAAAAAAGAGGTGGGGGAAGGCAGTCCAAACCATTTGAACTTCTTCCAGTTTTGTCTAAAGTTTCTGAAGGAAGAGGGAATATGCAGGTTCACAAAAGATTCTTAGATTATCTTTAACTCTTCTTGTATTTTTCCAACCATACACATACACACCCTTTTATTAGTATTGTAGAGATATTAACTTTATGGATTTTTCTGCCCTTCAGAAAGGAAGATTGTTATTTGTTCTGAGAAAAAGAAGAGGAGTCTATCATATTTTGACTTTGTGTACAAAAAGCCAGAATATTTTGTGTTGAGAACTGGTGTTCCGGTAACCAATTCGTGTGTGTGTGTGTGTGTCTGTGTGTGTGTGTGTGTAAGGGGTGCTTCACACCAACAAGCAATACTCCTCTGGGGATCTGAGAATTCATTTCTGACACTACCTTCTGAGACCTTCCTTGTCTTCTCCAAGCTTGTCATTGTCCCCAAATCTCCCAAGTGTTCACCAACCTAGAAGCTCTTCAAAATCTGTCCTTTGGGGTTTCTGCAGAGGCATCATTACACTGGCACAATTGCTCAAGTCATTGGCCACTGACATTGATCCAGCCCCTCTCCCCTTTCCAACGGTCAGGAGGCATGAGACTAAAATCACAAAATTGGGGACTTCCCTGGCAGCTCAGTGGCTAAGTCTTCAAGCTCCCAAAGCAGGGGGCCTGAATCCCTGGTCAGGGAACTATATCCTACATGCCACAATTAAGACCCAGAAAGCCAAATAAATAAAATAACTAATTAAAAACAAATCACAGAGTGGATTCCTTTGGTGACCAGCCCCCATTCTTAGGTGATCTAGGCACATTCCAAAAGCTGCCTCAGTAATGTAACAAAACACACATTTATCTCTCTCATTACTTAAGAAATTTCAAGGGTTTTAGAAGCTCTCTGCTAGAAAGTGGATGAAGACCAAATGCAGATTTCATATTGTAAGTTGCAACATCACATGCCCTGGAAGCAAATGGTTACTGTTAGTTCTGCAGTCACTGAAATACACTGTATGTTTCCTGACTACTTTAGGATTCATCTTTCTCATATGGAAAAACAATTACTATTCATTACCCTATCTACCTCTCAGGAGTCATTCATAATGACTGGTTAAATTAATGGAAGTAAATGTGCTTTGAAAAACTAACTTAAAGACCCCATAAAGGAAAAAGGAAAGTGAAGTTACTCAGTCATGTCCGACTCTTTGCGACCCCATGGACTGTAGCCTACCAGACTCCTCCGTCCATGGGATTTTCCAGGCAAGNGACTGGTTAAATTAATGGAAGTAAATGTGCTTTGAAAAACTAACTTAAAGACCCCATAAAGGAAAAAGGAAAGTGAAGTTACTCAGTCATGTCCGACTCTTTGCGACCCCATGGACTGTAGCCTACCAGACTCCTCCGTCCATGGGATTTTCCAGGCAAGATACTGGAGTGGGGTGCCATTTCCTTCTCCAGGGAAAGACTATGGAACTGTCACATATTACAGGAGACTAAGATCTTGCAGGGGTTTTCCCAGTGGCTCAGTGGGAGAGAATGCCTGCCTGCCAGGAGATAGAGGAGACAGGGGTTTGATTCCTGGGTCAGGAAAATCCCCTGGAGAAGGAACTCACAGCCTACTCCAATATTCTTGCCTAGAATAATCCCCTGGACAGAGCAGCTGGGCAGGCTACAGACCATGGGATTGCAAAGAATCAGACATGACTGAGTGATTGAGCACATGCAAAACACATTACACTACCTGTGCTGCTGGGTCCTGAATTGGATCCTTAGAAAAACAAATGAAAAATAATTTTAATTAAAACAAAATAATGAAATGTGAATAGTCTGCAGTTTATTCAATAGGATTACACCAATGTTAATCTCTTAATTTTCATGAGACATTAACATTTGGAATAGCTGACTTTTCTGTAAGTCTAAACTATAATGGTGGAGAAGACTTTTGAGAGGCCCTTGGACTGCAAGGAGATCCAACCAGTCCATTCCAAAGGAGATGAACCCTGGGTTTCTTTGGAAGGAATGATGCTAAAGCTGAAACTCCACTACTTTAGCCATCTCATGCGAAGAGTTGACTCAATGGAAAAGACTCTGATGCTGGGAGGGATTGTGGGCAGGAGGAGAAGGGGACGACCGAGGATGAGATGGCTGGATGGCATCACCGACTCGATGGACGTGAGTCTGAGTGAACTCCAGGAGTTGGTGATGGACAGGGAGACCTGCCGTGCTGCAATTCATGGTGTCACAAAGAGTCGGACACGACTGAGTGGCTACACTGAACCTTACTTCAACTAAAAACTTTAAAAATTACTCAGGAAGCACATCATCCTGTCAGTCAAGCAGGGCTAAACATCACTTCCAACTGTTGACCAATTATTTGGCTTATATGACACACACTAGGGAGAAATGAATTTTAAAGGATAATGTTGTCTCATTCTTGTGACACTAATGATCTTTGGCAATCTTATTTGGGTATTTCTAGCAAATGCTGGGCATCCCTGGTAGCTAAATGTTAAGGAATCTGCCTGCCAGTGTAGGAGGTGTGGATTCTATCCCTGGTCAGGGAAGATACCCTGAAGAAGGCAAGAGCAACCCACTCTAGTATTCTTGCCTGGAAAACCCCATGGACAAAGGAGCCTGGTGGGCTATAGTTCAGGGGGTCGCAAAGAGTCAGACATGACTTAGCAACTGAGAAACAAGAACAGTAAATGCTAAGATTTCACTCTGACACTTACAAAAATGTCCTAATGCTACTTGGCCATAGAAATAGTATTAACTTAGTCTAGCTGCTCTTCTGGATATGAAAGACAGGAATGAATTACAGCTCTAAAATCAAACCCAATAATATGTTCATTTACTTTGATTTTAAATGAAGAAAATATCAACTATTTAAAGATAAAAAAGTATTTATCCAGATGGATGGATATTCTCAGCAATAAATTTGTTTATAAAAGTCAGTGCTACTAACATCTCTTTAAACGTTAAGACCAGCTGCAGTTTTTTTTAATCAATATATTCTCACACTCAGTCATTGAAGAGTTTATCTCTTTGCCAAGATATGGGGAACAATACAGTTGCTATATTTTGTCGACTCAATTCTTTCCCATACTTGATCTTTTAAGTAAGTTTTTTTTTTTTTTTTTTAAGATAACAGTTGTGGGCTCTGTAAAATAGAACACTGAAGAAGACATACAAAAGACATGTGACCTCAACAGCTCCATTTATTATTTGGAAGCATAGATTTTTCACAAAAGTTTTAAGGGCAAGACATTTTTCCTTAGTTTTTAACCAAGTTTTATACTTGCATCATAAGTGCATCTTCCCCCTTGGCTCAAACTCCATATGAAATTTAATTTGATGGTCCCTGTAAAACATGCAGCTTTATGACTATTTTACCAGTTTCTGTCTTCTCACTAGATAGAAACCAAGGAATAGTATCTTACCAGCTGGAAGGATTTGGGGATGGACATAATTAAGAGTTTAAGGTCTCTACCATCTATTCACCTACAGATTTTTAAAGAAAATGTGATTTGTTGAGTTTATCAGGATATCCAAAACAGGCTATGTCTTCTGAATTTTACAAGCATTTCACAAGTTTTTCCGTTTGGAATCAATGGTTGCACATAAATACTGGCAAGTAGACAAGTGTCTACTTTCATTTCCCTTCTTTCATTCTTTCATTATGGAAATAGAACCACTGTTGGGTTTTTTGCCTTTTTTTTTTTTTTTGCTGGCATGCTCTGAGTTANGTTTTTCCGTTTGGAATCAATGGTTGCACATAAATACTGGCAAGTAGACAAGTGTCTACTTTCATTTCCCTTCTTTCATTCTTTCATTATGGAAATAGAACCACTGTTGGGTTTTTTGCCTTTTTTTTTTTTTTTGCTGGCATGCTCTGAGTTATACATAAATCAGAATTTGTTAGCAGCAATGAATCTCTGATACTCTTGATAACCAATACAGCGGCAATGATCAAATTGCATTCAAATCCTTTATACAAAGAAGTTCATATAAGACAGCAAACGTACAGAGAGCAGGAGTAATAAAAAATGCCTAGAATTTCTCAGCAAGGTTTGTTCTGGGAGTCGTAGTAAAGATTTGATAAAGGTAAAACACCCCTTATCAAATATTCACTATTCCATATTAAGCTAAAGCATGTAAAGCATATGTAAAGCACAAAATTATTAAATGCTAGTAATCAATTATATAAATCAGCAAAGAAGAATTTATTTAAATGTAATTTATTAAAAAGATAAAGTTTTCTATAGCTTAAATCTGCCCTATGGAATATAACTGTAGCATTCACTTAGATCATGAACATGTAAGATTAAAAAATAATATATCAATAGTAAGAGCACAATTATGTATTAAGTGAATACTACATATCAGTGGCAATTCTGTCAGGTTCTTCAGGTTCCCAAATCTTCACAGTAACTTAGGCAAGTTCAGTATTACCTCCATTTTACAAATGAAGAAAATGAGCCTCTGAATTTAAGTGATTTGTCCAAAGCCCAAAATTAGTGATTGGCTTCCCAATCATTATGCTTCTACTTTCACAAGCTCAGTCTCCCAAAAGCTTCTACTATTCTTGAGAACTCATGGAAAAAAAACCATCTTAGGTTCCTATCAAGGTGTGTCTAAACTGACGGCCTGCAATATTTCCAGCTGCAAAACTTAAGTTCAACATCCACATTCTGAGGAAGTAGAAGATTCAGTTCAGTTCAATTCTCAGTTGTGTCCGACTCTTTGTGACCCCTTGAATCGCAGCACGCCAGGCCTCCCTGTCCATCACCATCTCCCGGAGTTCGCTCAAACTCACGTCCATCGAGTCGGTGATGCTTCAGAAGTAAATTTATATAACCTGCTCCTATTACTCTTTCCCAACCGTCAAGCACCTTTGCCGATCATCTGAATCACCCTAGCCGCCCCCCCCAAGTTTGGAGTACAAATGATGCCACATTTACAGAAATGCTTAAGAATCAGTGGCTTATTGTACTTTCCAGTACCCTTAAAGAGAAACCTAAACCTTTTGGGTTTTCTCAGGTTCACAAGTGCTTAGATGGACATTCATGCCCCACATCCACTTGTGTTGTGCTGTGTGCTAAATCAGCATGCTGGCCTGTTAGGCATGGTCAGGCTCCACTCTCAGTTAGTAGTCAATCAATGTTGCTGTGATGCCAGAAATAAACTTTAGTGTGAAGAGAATTAGAGAACTGGGGCTTGAGAGGGAATGATTCTTTCTATTCTGTGATATACTGTGTTATTTCATCTCTGAATTAGCGAGTTTATTCCTAAAATCTCAAAACTTGAGATTCTCTGAACACTATACCTTTAGGTTCAGGTTATTAACTCTTCCCTTTGCAGATATTAGAGAGGCCTAAGATGGGACATTTTTCCCTATTCTCCCTCATTAGTGTACTCAGCACCCTCTCACAGTGCTAAAGAAGATTTTTTTTTTGAGCTTAACACACACACACATAAAATTACACATAAAATTAAATTCCTAGAATGATTATTAGTTCTATAATTAGACAAATTCTACATTGCAGTCTGAGGTCATCATGAATACTCTGATATCATTCTCAAACTGGACAGCCTCTACTCTTTCAAAACCACTGTGAACTCTTTCCGGATTTCTGCAAGCACAGTTGGTCAGTCTAAGTCCTTTGAAACTATCTATATTTTCTATATCATCTTTGATTTGAATGACTTACTTAAGGATCTCTTTCCTTTAACAAATTCTGAGCTCCTTGAAGTTATAGATCATTTCTCATTCAACTAGCAGAGTGCTAATATCCGTATCACAGTCCCTCGATGAATAAAATGAATGAACGAAGTAATTCATTATAGAAGCCCCTGAACAACAACAAGGAAATTGGTCTTGATATTCATTTTAAAATTGTGAACTTTTTTCCTAGAATAGTTAATAGAAAATTTCAATTTTGGTCCTGACACACTCACCGAGACCTAACAGAATTGAACTTGTTAACCTAAGGGCAAAGTTGAATTTGTCATTGTTGTTTGGTCCCGAAATCATGTACACTTTTAAGACCCCATGGACTATAGTTTGCCAGGCTCCTCTCTCCATGGGATTTCCTGGGCAAGAATACTGGAGTGGGTTGCAATTTCCTTCTCCAGGGGATCTTTCCAACTCAGGATCAAACTCATGCCTCTTGCCTTGGCAGGCAGATTCTTTATCACTGAGCCACTAGGGAAGCTGACTTACAGTATAAAAAGATTAAAACAACATACTATGGAAATTCAGAGAAAGGGGTGACAATTTTTGATTCAAGAAAATTTCTCAGAAAAGGCAGATGTAGAGCTATGTTTCTGAAGTACAGAAGAAGGACATTCTAAGGAAGGTTAAAACTAGAGCAAAAGCCCAAAGATTGGTGAGTATGTGGAGTAACCAAGAAACAACAAACAGACCAAAATAGCTGCTATTTAGTGTATGTGGCTTGGGTGTGGAGAATGATGGCCTAGAAAGTGATGATAGAAATATGGGACAGGACAGTTGTAGAAAGCATTGATTAAATCATTTCTATTATTTATATACCAAGGAAGAGAATATAAAAAACCTTTGGTTTTTAAGGAGAATGACCTTTATTTCAGAAAGGTAATATAGCAGTATATGGCTCTCGACAAAGATGTATACACTGATAATAAATATAATGTTAGTGACTCTTTCACTCTGAGGCACACTCATCATCTATTCATCTCCCCTAAGGCAGCTAATATCAAAAAGGAGTCTCTGAGTCCCTCCTTATCCTCAAGATCCATTTGGAAAAACTGGTTAATCTGTATTTGCTCAACTGCTTTATCCAACTCTGGAAGGCAAAGTTTAACAAATAATACAGATAAGTCTTATTCGATTTTAAATCAAATCACTAATCTTTACCTCTTCATCCACTGAAATGGAGAAATAATCAACAATATTCTTCAAAAAAAGTTATCCTTCCAATTTTAGTCCCTGCTTTCCTTTGCTTATCTCCAAGAGAAGATGATCATAAAAAAAATTATATGAAAGATATATACAAGAAGTAGTCTAAGAATCTAGGTCAAAATTAATAAGGTCTGGAGTAAGTCATTAGGAGAGAAAAGAAAGAAAAATACAGTGAAAATACAGTGAAACTTTCAGTTCAGTTCAGTTCAGTCACTCAGTTGTGTCCAACTCTTTGCGAACCCATCAATCGCAGCACACTAGGCCTCCCTGTCCATCACCAACTCCCGGAGTTCACTCAGACTCACGTCCATTGAGTCAGTGATGCCATCCAGCCATCTCATCCACGGTCATCCCCTTCTCCTCCTGCCCCCAATCCCTCCCAGCATCAAAGTCTTTTCCAATGAGTCAATTCTTCACATGAGGTGGCCAAAGTACTGGAGTTTCAGCTTTAGCATCATTCCTTCCAAAGAAATCCCAGGGCTGATATCCTTCAGAATGGACTGGTTGGATCTCCTTGCAGTCCAAGGGACTCTCAGGAGTCTTCTCCAACACCACAGTTCAAAAGCATCAATTCTTCAGTGCTCAGCTTTCTTCACAGTCCAACTCTCACATGCATACATGACCAGTGGAAAAACCATACCCTTGACTAGACGGACCTTAGTCGGCAAAGTAATGTCTTTAGATGTGAGCTAATGAGATTGGTTAAGAATAATTATGAAAGTGAGCTGAATCTAAAATGTCTGATAAAACTGCCAAAAGCAAAGAGAGAGAAGTATGTGACTATATTTTTACATACCAGAAGATTTGTATAGAGAATGAAGGAATTTAAGAAGATTTACTAGAGAAGAAACAAACTAGGAGAGTAGCAGGAGTTTTGCAAAGAGGGTAATAAATATAATCACATGTTAGAGAAAGAGATCCTCCAAGGTAAGCACTGAGAAGGAAAGTACTTGTTTTTCCCAGAACCGTGATGTTCTATGTGACTCATGGTCAGTTCACAGTCATGCCACAACACTCATAATTGCTTCTTGTGGTCCACCACTACTAATTCATTTTCTAAACTCATCCTTAATAGTCAACTCCAGAATCATCAACCATGTCCTTACTAGGACATCTCTAGCATCATAAATATTATCATGTCAAGTGTTCCTGCAAAACTTAAATACCAGTTCCTAGTTATTCTCCTTCTGAATGACTTCTTCATAAAAGAATATGAAGGGGCAAAAAGATATGTCCCTTTTAAATGTTCTATCACACATGTGTACATATTCTTACTAGTCTTTGGTGGGGAAGAGGAAGATGCTAAAAATAAAAACCTCTAGCTGGGCACTATTTTTTCATATGTGCCTTTACTCACAAATCACCCATCACTCCCCTTGTTCTCCTTAGTCCCTTGCAGCTCAAGTGTCCCCAGGGATCATTGGAAATCTCAACGCAAGCAAAAAGAGAAGTAAATCTTATATTGGTGAGAGTATAGAACAAAATTAAATGCCTGGTGTGACTGTTCATTTTGGGCTAGCAAGGTCACTTAGAAACACTAGGTCTTGCTCGGGTTGGCACCAGCTGAGTAGGCAAGCAACATAAACTTATGGGTGAGAGTAGATCAGTGTTGAGCAGAGTCTCAGAGGACGGGCAGCCGAAAGGCTCAGCTACACTAGATGAATAGCTGTGCACATGACTCTAAATAGGAACTGTGCTTGACAGCCTTCCCAGGAGATACTGAAATTAATGTTCTATGGACAAGCCCACTGAACTGTCAGTAAAGCAGATGGAAGCCACCCAAATTCCCCAACCTTCAGTCTAAGTTACTCTTTGGATCAGTTAGATCTGAAACTCTGAACTGTCCACATCTCTTGCCCAGGTTCATCTGATTTCCAAGGTAAAAAATTTCTCAAAAGTAAATTAAAATGGAAACATTTGATGAATTTAAATAGAATTTCTGTGGCCTTCTGCTCCAAACATATATGCACCCCCCTCAAAATTTCCATCTCTTTCAGCACTCCCAATGCTTATTATTTTTCTGGATGTGATTAGTTGGCTTAATCTTACTAATTCATTTGTCTAGGAGGCAATAAAGTTGGAAAATTATTTCTTGAATTTCAATGTTACAGAAAGAACATTGCTCCTTTGACTGGAAGGAATTGTTCCTATCCCCAGTCTGATGAAACTAAATCCTGATACTGATGCTTTGAAATATAGATTCTTCTTCCTGTAACATGATGTGTTTTCCCAGAGTCATGTACGGATATGAGGGTTAAACCATAAAGAAGACTGAGAATCAAAGAACTGATGCTTTCAAATCGTGATGCTGGAGAAGACTCTTGAGAGTCCCTTGGACTGCAAAGAGATCAAACCAGTCAATCCTAAAGGAAATCNCAGACTTTATTTTTTGGGGCTCCAAAATCACTGCAGATGGTGATTGCAGCCATGAAATTAAAAGACGCTTACTCCTTGGAAGAAAAGTTATGACCAACCTAGATAGCATATTCAAAAAGCAGAAATATTACTTTGCCAACTAAGGTCTATCTAGTCAAGGCTATGGTTTTTCCAGTAGTCATGTATGGATGTGAGAGTTGGGCTGTGAAGAAGGCTGAGGGCCAAAGAATTGATGCTTTTGAACTGTGGTGTTGGAGAAGACTCTTGAGAGTCCCTTGGACTGCAAGGAGATCCAACCAGTCCATTTTGAAGGAGATCAGCCCTGGGATTTCTTTGAAAGGACTGATGCTAAAACTGAAGCTCCAGTACTTTGGCCACCTCATGTGAAGAGTTGACTCATTGGAAAAGACTTTGATGCTGGGAGGGATTGGGAGCAGGAGAAGAAGGGGCTGACCGAGGATGAGATGGATGGATGGCATCACTGACTCAATGGACGTGAGTCTGAGTGAACTCTGGGAGTTGGTGATGGACAGGGAGACCTGGTGTGCTGCGGTTCATGGGGTCACAAAGAGTCGGACACGACTGAGAGACTGAACTGAACTGAAATGATGCCATTCTCTCAAATCATCCAACCCTCACCCTCTCCCACAGAGTCCAAAAGTCTGTTCTTTACACCTGTGTTTCTTGCTGTCTGGCATATAGGGTCATCATCACCATCTTTCTAAATTCCATATATGCACATTAATATACTGTGTTGGTGTTTTTCTTTCTGACTTACTTTCTTACTTCTTGGCTCCAGTTTCATTCACCTCATTTGAACTGATTTAAATGTATTCTTTTTAATGGCTGAGTAACACTCCATTGTGTATATGTACCACAGCTTTCCTATCCATTCATCTGCCGATGGATATCTAGGTTGCTTCCATGTCCTGACTTTTGTAAACAGTGCTGTGATGAACAGTGGGGTACACGTGTCTCTTTCAATTCTGATTTCCTCAGTGTGTATGCCCAGCAGTGGGACTGCTGGGTCATATGGCAGACACAGATGTAAAGAACAGACTTTTGGACTCTGTGGGAGAAGGTGAGGGTGGGGTGATTTGAGAGAATGCCATTGAAACATGTATATTATCATATGTGAAATAGATCACCAGTCCAGGTTCGATGCATGAGACAGGGTGCTCAGGGCTGGTGCACTGGGATGACCTTGAGGGATGGCATGGGGAGGGAGCTGGGTGGAGGGGTGTTCAAGATTGGGGACACAGGTACACCCATGGCTGATTCATATGAATGTGTGGCCAAAACCACTACAATGTTGTAAAGTAATTAGCCTACAATTAAAAGAAATAAATTTAAAAAAATATATATATATGTATTAGAAAAAGAAAAATGTAAAAAGAAAGAGAGGATATATGTATCTGCATAGATGATTCACTTTGCTGTACAGTAGAAATTAACACATTATTGTAAAGCAACTATACTCTAAATTTTTTAAAAATATTATGGCACAGAAATTGGTACATATATTATGGCCTTTATAAACTGCATTGTATGTTCATTGCAGCACTATTTACAATAGCTAGGACATGGAAGCAAGCTAGATGTCCATCAGCAGATAAGGAAGTTGTGGTACATTTACACAATGGAATATTACTCAGCTATAAAAAGGGACGCATTTGAGTCAGTCCTAATAAGCTGGATGAACCTAGAGACTATTACACAGAGTGAAGTTAAGTCAGCAAGAGAAAGACAAATACCGTATGTTAACGCACATATATGGAACCTAGAAAGATGGTGGCGACAGTGCTATGTCAGGGCAGCAAAGGAAGCAGGCGTGAAGAATGGGGTTCTGAACTCACCGGGAGGAGTGTGGGGTGATTTGCGAGAATAGCAGTGAAACATGCACATTACCATACGTAAAACAGATAGCCAGTGTGCATTTGATGTATGAAGCAGGGCACCCAAAGCCGGTGCTCCGTGACCACCTGGAGGGATGGGCGGGGGAGGGAGGTGAGTAGGGGATTCAAGGTGGAGAGAACACATGTATACCTGTAGCTGATTCACATCATACATGGAAGAAGCCATCACAATCCTGTAAAGTGATTATACTCCAGTTAAATAAATAAATTTTAAAAAGAAACCACATTGTAGAAGACTTTTTAATGTCACAAAAATGTTAGTGGTATGTATGTGTTATGGTAAGTAGAAAAATCAGATTTTAAAATAATATACATACACAGAATGGTTCTGATTTTGAAAAATAAATTATATTATAAAAATAAAAAAATTCCTTCTTATGATTTATCTGTATTTTATGCTATCTCTTCAGTGAACTAGTGATACTTTTGTATATTTAATTTAAACAATATGAAGAATTATAAAAATGCAGCATATTTATGTTAACATTTTCTAAAAAGACCACTTTAGTAGAGTTGAAGTCATGAGGCTAAAGTTTTTTTTAATAATAATAATTGCTACTATTAATAGTGACTGCAGTCCAGACACTGCAAAATTCTTTGTATGTCCTTGTAGTAAAACTATCAAATAGGAATCACTGTATCCTCACTTCAAGGATGGTGGGAGTGAGGCTCAGAAAGATTAAATGACTTGCTTATGATCACCCAACCAATAGAGGATGGAGATAGGATTTGAATGCTGATTTGTCTTTTAGATTCATACTCTTGACTTTATACTGCCTTCATTCTCAGTTAAGCAGTTACAGATTATTTTAAAATCAGTTATTTTAGTTCCAGTTATGTAATTTGGTGGATTTTCTAGACCTCTTTCTTTGTTCTTTCTTCTCTGCTATCTTTTTACAAGTCGTACTCCCCATGGTTGGAAATTTGTTCTATGCTTGATACTCCTGTGAGAGATTTGATGCAGATGACATGTCAAAACTGTTTGTATTCAGGGTTTGGGTTATCCATTTATATTTGAATCCAGGTTATTCTTATCTCCTTTTATCAGTAGTCACTGGGAGCACGTTTGTATCAAAAGTCTGAAAACACCATCTTTCTCTTATATCTCTTAGATCTATGTGATAGATTCTGATTTCTTCTCTTTTACATAAGCTTGATTTTTTTTTTCCTTCTGACTGTAATAGGGAAGAACAAATCTGACTCCACATTGGATCTGTTCCTTTTACTTTAACCTTTGTATTCTATTGCTTTTGCTACAAGTTAAGAATGTTGCCTATAGCTTTTCTCAAGGCTCTGATTTTTAAAGGTATAATACTTACCCACTCATACAGAGATAAAGAGTTGCAGAACAGAGAATATCTTGTCTTTTGGGAGGTTTACAGAAATATCATGACATGACCTACCTGGACAGTTGCAAGAACAAAGGATTCTGACAACCACATCCCCTCTACTTTTAGTATAAAAGAAGCCTGAATTCTAATTTGAGAAAGATGGTTCTTCAGGACACTAGTCCATCATTTTCTTAGACTCTGACTTTCTGAATAAATCATTATTCCTTGCCCCAACTACTTGTCTCTGGATTTATTGGCCTGTCGTGAGATGAGCA
>SJYX01002534.1:0-20617 GCA_006410675.1 Oreotragus oreotragus
CTGTACTTCCAGATTGCAGCTGAGTGAGTATAGGGACAAATTGGCACAGATTCATTACCACTGGTAAGAAAGTAACTTTGTGTATTACACAAGTTGGTAGGAAAGTTTGCAACTTCTGTATTGACCAAGATCTGATTTAGGAGTCTGTGTGGCCCTTGACCATGCTGCCTTGGGCTCTCACAGATCTTAACGATCTGACATCAACTGTCATCAGATAAGCGCTTTGTGAGTTGTGTTGCCCAACCCAGGTGGCTTGTAGGCTGTCTCTTACTGGGAAAATGTAAGCTGACGTTCGATTGTTACTATAGAACTCCTGGTTCCTTGGTTCAGTCACTTATTGTCATATTGAATTCAGAATGCAAGCTGATTAAGGCTCTTTGCACCTCTTTAGGCTAGGTGGAATGACTAGATTTTTCTTAGCTACCTCCTAAAAAATCACTGGTAAGATAAGGCACAGATTGAATTTACACCAAAACCATTTAATTTGCTCTTTTAACTTTGTGTTGGGGACATTATGAGAGAACAATGTAATTACTTCCTACCTTTAGCTATTAGCATTTTACCAATTTCGTTTCACTTACTTCTCTTTTCCCCACTTTTCTTTTGTGGGGGACTGGTGTATTTTAAAACAAAATCCTAAATTTTATGTCATCTCATTCATTAGTGTTTCAGTTTACATCTCTGATAAGGACTTTGTTCCTTAAAAAGAAAAAAAAAAAAAGTTGGGTGCCTTTCTTGCCTAAAATTTTTAATAATACTTCCTTAACATAATTCCCATATTTAATTTTTCTCAGAGATGTCTCTTCACTTATGATTGGCTGCAACCAGGAGTTAAGGTCCTTGCATTGTGTTTGGTTGTTAGGTTTTCAAATCTGTTTTATTTTATAACCATCTCCTCCCCCTGTTTCTTTTTTCATGCCTTTGATGTGATGGAGATAGCAGGTGATTTGTCAAGTAGAATGTCCACTTCTGGGGTCACTTCTTACTTGTGATGTTGTCTAGTTTGTTCATTTATTTTCCGTGTTTCCTGTAATCTGGCAGTGAGATGTAGCGGTTTGATTAGATTCAGACTTAAGAGCGAGCATTCTTGTTAGGTATTACTGTGTATAATCTGTTGCATCGCATCATGAGAGACGTGATGCCTGAATGTGTCCCTGTTTGAGATAACGAGTGATTAGTGGGTTCAGGTGGGGTCAACTTATCTTTCTCCCTTTCACCTAATGATTATAACACCCTTGATAGTTGTAACCTAGATCCATTTCATTAGAGGTTGCAAAATGATGATCTAAATCTAACATTCCTCTTGCATTTATCAGTTGGAATTCTGTCTATAAAGAATTTACTCTCAAAAAGAAAAATAAAAATTAACCCTCATGAACTACTTGGGTCTTCTGAAAAAAAGATTGTATAGGAAGGACAAGGGAAAGGCTTGATTTTTTTCCCTTTTATCAATTTTCTGAGTTATGATTTAATGCCCTAACAACCAGTGAGTTTTTTCTTTTTCAAGTATCAGTAAGATCTTATATTTGTTTGTAAATACATTACATTTGTAATGTATTTGTTTCAGTCCATTTAAGGCAATATTCTTTTTGATGCTCAGTTTATATTTATCTCCTGCGTACTTCTTAAAAGGCCCTAGTAGTCTCTGATACCTTTCTTCCTTTTCAGCACAAGTTATTCTAAGCGTATCTTTTCCCATTTCCTGCTCCAGCCTCCAAATCAGCCATTTTCCCAAGGAGTTCTGATTTTTTTTCTTCTGAAAACCATTGATGGTCCTCAACTTTTGCCTCTCATAGTGGTAGAGTTTTTTTTAACCTTCTTTTTAAGTCTTTCATCATTTTTGTTTCATTAAAAATTCTTCTCATCAGGCTGCTTCTAAGACTGTCGTTTTTTTCCTCTAATGAAATAACTGGTAGCTACATTCCCTCTTTCTATATATACTGTCAAAGTGCTGGGGCTGCCTTATTTTGGACTTTGGCTGCTGGAATATTTTCTGCAGTGTTTCACCATTTCTTCATCTCCTTGAAATCTGTTTCACTTATCTCAGTCAGAATGATTCACTGGTTGTGCCAGTGTGACTGTTCACCCAAGTCTTCCTGTGATTCTCAGCCTTTGGATCAGTCTTCTCTGCCTTGACCTCTTCCCTTCAGGCACTCTTCACTCAGGCAGGGTCTCAGTGGCTCTTCAGACCTGAGAAACTGGAAGTTCTCTCTTTTTCATTTACAGTCTGTACCCTGATGCACGCGTGTGTGATCAGTCGTGTCCAGCTCTTTGCAACCCCATGGACTGTAACCCACCAGGCTCCTCTGTCCATGGGATTTCCCAGGCAGGAATATCAGAGTGGATATTTGCCTTTTCCTTCTCCAGGGAATCATCCCAACCCAGAGATTGAATCCCACCCTGGTGCTGCTGCTAAGTCACTTCAGTCGTGTCCAACTCTGTGCGACCCCATAGTCGGCAGCCCACCAGGCTCCCCCGTCCCTGGGATTCTCCAGGCAAGAACACTGGAGTGGGTTGCCATTTCCTTCTCCAGTGCATGAAAGTGAAAAGTGAAAGTGAAGTTGCCCAGTCCTGTACGACTCCCTCTCAAAGAAGAACAAGGCTGCCCATTTCCTGTGTCTGAGCTGGAATGCTTCAGGCCTGGCTTACCACCCTCCTCTGCTGGAAATAAGACTTTGTTGATTGAGAAACACATTCTGCTCCAAGTTATACCAGTATGGCCAACTTATAGCCATTTTATACACATATCTCATAGGCAAAGCATGTCGTTTCTTCCTTGTATTTAAATTAAAATCAGTGCTAACACTTCATAGCACTTAATTATGTGCCTTGCAGGTTCTGGTATAAACTTTAACAGTCACTACAAGCCTCTGTGTTAGATGCTTTTATTTGCAGTCTACAGATGAGGAAGTGGGTTCTCAGGTGGTGGTGCAGTGGTGATGAATCCGCAGGCAATGCAGGAGACGTGGGTTCAATCCCTGGGTCAGGAAGATTCTCCTGGAGGAGGACAGGGCAACCCACTCCTGTATTCTTGGCTAGAAAATCCCATGGACCGAGGAGCCTGGTGAGTCACAGTCCATGGGGTCAAAAAGAGTTGGACACAGCTGAGTGCACTTGTGTGCACACACACATACACACAGCCCCACACTCACATACACACACACACACACAAATGAGAAAAATGAAACCTAGAGGTAACTTGCCCAAGATCACTGAGTGGGCGGGACAAGGGAGGTTTGAATCCAGCCAGTCTGGTTCCATAGTCCATGTTCTGAATTGACTCTCAAATGCACTGAGGACCTAGGGTCTATTTTTTTTTCCCCTAAATGTCCATTGTTGTTGTTCAGTCACTCAGTAGTGTCCAATTCTTTGTGACCCCGTGGACTGCAGCACGCCAGGCTTCCCTGTCCTTCATCATCTCCCCGAGTTTGCTCAAACTCATGTCCATTGAGTTGGTGATGCCATCCAACCATCTCGTCCTCTGTTGTCCCCTTCTCCTGACTTCAGTCTTTCCCAGCATCAGGACCTTTTCCAATGAATGCGCATAGGTTTTATAGTATCTGCTGGTATGACCTTACCCCTCTTGAGAATGGTCAGTACNGCTCAAACTCATGTCCATTGAGTTGGTGATGCCATCCAACCATCTCGTCCTCTGTTGTCCCCTTCTCCTGACTTCAGTCTTTCCCAGCATCAGGACCTTTTCCAATGAATGCCCATAGGTTTTATAGTATCTGCTGGTATGACCTTACCCCTCTTGAGAATGGTCAGTACATGCTGTTGATAATGCCACACATTAACTTTTCTTTCACTGGAGCACACAAGGGCTTGTGATCCTCCTTCTGGGATTGAGGTGGAGAGGTCGGGGTCTTGGTGGGAGGGGAAGTGCTGTGGTTATAGGCGTGTATAGTAACTGACAGTTACTAAGATTAAAGTTTGCAGTCAGTGTGTCCTAAGCAAAAAACTCCCAGGCCTGTCTTCATCAATCCAAAAAATTTGTGAATTTATCCTCCTTCCTTTTTTCTTACCTGCTTATGGTAGCCTGTCAGAAGATAAAGGTCATTAAGGGAGGCATGCATCTTCCAGGAAAGGTGAGTCAGATCAGATACGATAGCACGTGTTGGTCTTATTTAAGAAACAGTGACTTCTGGCCAGCTCAAACTTTGAGTTGCAGGGCCACTACTCTCTATCTTTGCATGTTATTCTCTGAGCTATTGAAGCCTCATTTTCTTCTGCTGTTGTGAGATACACTGTGGGTCAAGTGTTTCTGAGAATAGAGGCAATGTCTGGGAAGCTTTGGGCACCTTGCAGCTTAAATGTTTTCTTCCCAAGCTGTATGCTTATTCTAAGCAAATGGACTTACATAGACATATTTATGGAAATCTAGGCATAAAAAATTTTGCTCTTGTATGCAGTGTCAGTTTCCAAGTTTTTAAAAATTGCTGTGTCCTAACATAGAGTGCATATTTTCAGTTCAGTTGCTCAGTCGTGTCCGACTCTTTGTGACCCCATGAATCGCAGCATGCCAGGCCTCCCTACAAGAATACTGAAGTGGTTTGCCATTCCCTTCTCCAGTGGACCACATTCTGTCTGACCTCTCCACCATGTCCTACCTATCTTTGGTGGCCCCACAGGGCATGGCTTAGTTTCATTGAATTAGACAAGGCTATGATCTGTGTGATTAGATTGACTAGTTTTCTGTGATTATGCATATTAAAAAGCAGAGACATCACTTTGCCCACAAAAGTCCATATATTTGAAGCTATCATTTTTCTAATTCTCATGTATGGATGTATGATTTGGACAGTAAAGAAGACTGAGAATTGAAGAACTGTTACTTTTGAATTATGGTGCTAGAGAAGACTCTCAAGAGTCCTTTGAACTGCAAGGAGATCCAGCCAATCAATGCTAAAGGAAACCAATCCTGAATATACATCATTATGACTGTTCCTGAAGCTGAAGCTTCAATACTTTAACAATTTGATGGGAAGAGGCAACTTCTGATGATGGGAAAAATTGAAATCCAAAGGTAACTGGCCACCTGAGGATAACATGTCTAAATAGCATCAGTGACTCCATGGACATGAATTTGAGGAAACTGGGAGATAGTGGAGAGAGGAGCTTGGCATGCTGCTGTCCATGGGGTTGCAAACAGTGGGATATGACTTAGCAGCTTAACAGCAACAACAAATATATTTTGAGTTGTTAAGATATTCTTGCCATTTTTTACTGGGTATGTTTTTAAATTTGTCTTTTTTTTTTGTTTAAGTGATCCATTTGTAGTTTGGTAATGTATTGTTTTTTGTACAGTTCTTCTGTGTATTCTTCCCACCTCTTCTTAATATCTTCTGCTTCTGTTAGGTCCATAGCATTTCTGTCCTTTATAGAGCCAATCTATGCATGAAATGTTCCCTTGGTAACTCTAATTTTCTTGAAGAGATCTCTAGTCTTTCTCATTCTGTTGTTTTCTTTTACTTCCTTGCATTGATTGTTGAGGAAGGCTTTTTAAATCTCTCCTTGCTATTCTTTGGAACTCTGCATTCAGATGCTTATATCTTTCCTTTTCTCCTTTGCTTTTTGCTCCTCTTCTTTCAGAGCTATCTGTAAGGCCTCCTAAGACTGCCATTTTGCTTTTTTGCATTTCTTTTCCATGGGGATGGTCTTGATCCCTGTCTCCTGGACAAGCTCATGAGCCTCCATCCATAGTTCATCAGGCACTCTGCCTATCAGGTCAAGTCTCTTAAATATATTTCTCACTTCCAATGTATAATCATAAGGGGTTTGATTTAGGTCATACCTAAATGGTCTAGTGGCTTTCCCTACTTTCTATGACAAGAATACACAGNTGAAATGTTCCCTTGGCATCTCTAATTTTCTTGAGGAGATCTCTAGTCTTTCCCATTCTGTTCTTTTCCTCTGTTTCTTACTGGTACCATAACAAAACAGTCTAAGGTTCACACTTGAACTGTCTGAAATGGACTTGGCAGTAATTGGTAACTTGTGAAGCTAAAAATAGAAGGAAAGGTGGGAGAAAAGTCAGGGGGGATGACTGAGTGCTTGTGACTTTCTTTTTGCCTCAGTGTTGCATAACAACCCTGGTTAGGAATACTGATCATTCTAGTAACAATATGTTATCAAGGAGTAATTTGTGAGAGGCTATAAGATTTTATGGGAAGGCAAAGTAGTTAAAATCAATGGCTTCCCCCCATGGTTAATTATTGTTATGATAAATCATTTATTTATAAGTCAGTATGGAAAAGGGAAAGTTCAGGGGTAATATTGTGGATTCTGGCACGTCTTTATCAGATTGAAACTTCAGTAGTCCTCTAAAAGGAGAAGGTGTTTTCAACTGTGAGAAAATTACCATCTAGAGACGTTTAATAGCCTTCCACAATCACCCAGCTAAGAAGTAGTGCAGTCAGAGTGGGCCCAGGACTGTCTGATTACAATATCTGTGGCCTTTCTGCAAAACCATGTTGTCTAAGTGTGTGTGTGTGTGTCTGTCTGTCTGTGCGCACTCGCTCAGTCTCCAGGTCATGTCCAACTCTTTGTGACCCCAGGGACTGTAGCTTTGCCAGGCTCCTCTGTCCATTCTTTACCACTGAGCCGCTGTGCCCTGTTGTCTAAGACGTGGATGTAATTATGACATGTTGAGCACTAAACAGTGGGTACCCCGAGGAACTCCAGTGGTAGAATCCCTTAGTGTGTGGTGTTTGTATAAAACGAGGGGTGCCCTAGACATTTCAAGTTTAGTGCAAAACACAGCTTATTTTCTTTCCAGTGTCTTAAGTAAGTGGCTTCCAGGATTCGTCTTTATCCACTTGCAAGGTTTGGTGACGGCTGGAGCAGCAGCTGTTCGTCATCCCTCTGCGACACCAGCCATTGGTCAAGAAACAGGAAGGTTTAGGATGACTCATTCCGGAAGCCATTGCTCTGGAGATTTGGAAACTGACTGGCTGTGTATTGCAAATGAACTTGGAGATTTATATAAAGCAAGTAGCTTCCTTTTCTGGAAGACTGGAAGAAGAGGTAGAATGAGTTTCTGATAACCCAGGATTTACATTTCTGATGGTGACTTGTTTGATATTTAAGAAACATCTGATTAGGAAGTGGGAACTGTGCATACCTTTCAAAGTAAAAGAATCTACAATTGAATCAAGTCATTGAGAATACACAAGTGTCTTTTACTAAAATTAAGCTTTGGCCCATTTATCTTTTAATGGATGTGATTACCTGAAACAAATAACTCTCAGCTTCCCCCATCCCCCATCCCAGGCCTTTTCTGGAATCTGGGGTGGCACCCTAGAAAAATGCATATTCAGGCATAATTTTGCACCTCATTTCAGAGGGCTTGTGGATGTTCTGAAGCCTGGGTCACCACACACCCCTAGTTATAAGGCCTTTCTTCTAGAAGCAGTATCGTGGTTCTATAATTATTATACTTTTCATCTTTCCTTCCTCTAAAAATCTGGCATAGTGTCAGGTGCTCAGTTGGTAAATATTTCCCCAAATTAAAGCATTTTATTGGCTGGTTGAATTGGAAATTTATTCACCTCAATGCAGCGAAAGCTTCAATGAGTCCTGGGAGGTGGTGGCCGTGGTGGTGATAACTGTTATTATTTAACAAATTCTCATGTAACATTCATCATCTTGGGTTGTTTGAGGGACTTTCTTGGGGTGGTTTGAGGTACTTTAAGAACATTAATCTCTCAATCCTCATAACAGCCTTATATGACTGATGTTCTCTTTGTTGTCTTCTTGTCTGAAGTGGAGAATGAGGTTCACCGAGGCTGTCTAGATTGCCTGAGATCACCTAATAAGTGGAGGAGCCAGAGTTTGAACCCAGGAAATCTGGCTCTGTATTACAAGGTTTACCTATTCTGCTGTATGCTTTCTCTTTTTCATTTTATTACTTTTGAAATAGGGATGTCTGTTAAATTAATATGATCATTTAATGGAATGTAACTTTTTTCATTTCAAAGCTATTATTAAATTGATAGTATATGTTAAAATTTGCTTCCCAGGTGGTGATAGTGGTAAAGAACCTGCTTGCCAGTACAGGAGACATAGGAGACTCAGGTTCGATCCTTGGGTCAGGAAGATCCTCTAGAAGAGGGCGTGGCAACCCACTCCAGTTCTTGCCTGGAGAATCCCATGGACAGAGGAGCCTGCAGGACTGCAGTCCATAGGGTCACACAGAGTTGGGCACGACTGAAGAGAGTTAGCATGCATGCCATCTTGAGAGCTTGATGTCTTAAACAGCTACAATAAGCCACGTTTTACTTTTTAAATGTAGCTGCATAGTTTATCTGTTGAAATAGCAAAGTAAATCACAACTTTAAAATAGTGCATGCAGGTCACTCACTTCTGGATCTTTCCCATGTATACGTGTTGCTAAACCTTTGTTTGATTTTCTTCTGTTAAAAAAATAAAGTAAAATGATGCATACGAACAAAATGTTTGTTACTCAATTGTGTCTGACTCTTTGTGACCCCATAGACTGTAGCCCTCCAGGCTTCTCTGTCTGTGGAATTTTCCAGGTGAGAACATAGTAACAGGTAGCCATTCCCTCGAACCCGGGTCTTCCACATTGCAGGCAGGTTCTTTACCGTCTGAGCCACCAGGGAATCCCAATACAAACAAAATCCATATCTATTTGTGAAGTGTGAAAAATTTAATGAAGACTATAATAACAATTTATCTGAGCACTGATAATTGCTTAGGTAGTGATTTAAATGACAGAGGAGAATACATACAAATTTTCTCCTACAAAAAATATGATTATCTTTAAAATAATGTTGAAGGTTAAATTACATATACATAGAAAGTTTATTATTGATTCCCTTCAGTTTTTTTTCCATAAAATTTAAAAGTAAACTTCCCATATGAATTTCTTATTTTTTTGAAACTAACAGCCATGAATATACACAAATGCCAATAGAGTTAGACTTTGTCTTTGAGTCACTGTACATTGTATGGGAAGTTGGCAGATCTTACCTTCTGGGACTCAGTTAATCTTTTTTATGTTTTATCTGCTTTTTTCATGAGGCTTTGGCCTCTCCCTTGTAAAGTGCTTTTCTTTGCTTTTTGTACCATTGGTGTTATCAGTAGAAAAAACATAATTCAGGATTTCTAATAAAGACAAAACAAACCTTTCTAAAGTTAGAGTCCAGAAAACCAGGGCTTGTGCAGTCTAGCTGGTTGTCTTCCTGTATTTTTTTCTAACTGGTCTAGCAACTACTCCAGCCCCATTGGTGCTTTTGCTGTTCAGTCGAATTTGACCTTGTCAGATCATTTACTTGCAGCTGTTATGAGGTGTACATGCAGATACTTGTGGTTGCCTAACACTTTTGCCTCTGGTGCTGACTGTAAATTTGTTTTACTCTTTTCTGCTGCTATGGAGGGAAGTGAACAGCTTATCACTTCTGCTTGATCTAACACTCTAAATGTTGACTGTACACTACAAATGGTATACTCCATCTTACTGTGTTGTGAATTTATATATAGGTATGAAATCTTTTGTAGGGAAAAAAAAGAAACTCTAATGTTGGTTTTAGAGAGTAGGGGAAGTATGATGCCTGTTTCAATCCATTGAAATAGAATTTGGCTTTGTTCTAGTAGAAAAGACATTTTTTTTCCTATGTTTTGTCATTTACCAGCTATGTGAATAAGTCAGATAACCTTGCTCAGTTAAAATGGAATGCTAGTACTCTATCCTGCAGCTGATGGTGGGAGAGGGGACCAGTTTTCATTTCTTGGCCCTTGTCTGTACAGCCAAGGTCTTTCTCCACTGAGATGCCAGCTCAACCCCCAGCACACTCTGGAGGCATGTTTTAGGCAGAGGGAAAGATGGGTCTTAATATTCACCTCATCTCTGGAGTTAGAGAGGGGAAGATAATGACTTAATAGAAAGAGCATTTGAAGGAGGAAGATTCTGATTAAATCGAGAATTTGTCCTATCAAAAGAGTAAAAACGATGTTACTTATGAATTTGTTTCTGGAAGATTAAATCATTTGTTTGGCCATAAACAGAATTCTGGGAGAGGAATCAGAAGAGTACTTGTGTCAGCGGCCCTTTGTATCTGGGGGGAGCTTACCAGGTGGGTTTACCTTCTTTTAGGTGAGAGGTTTGTTGCTGTTTCTTGTCATCAAGGAAAGCTATTTTTTAGATTCAGATTAGCATCAATATTTGTTTCCTTCTACTGTTTCAAATGTATGAAAAATCTTCAAATAGCACCCGTTGAAACACTGAAATTTCTGCTCTTCTTGGCACATGACTTTTTTTTTTTTTTTTTAAAAAAGAAGCAACCTGCTAGTCATATTCTAATCTACCTCGAATATCCCACGAAGTTAGAGCTTAAGGAAACTCCACAGGGTCAGTTCATCAGTAGTTGGCTGTTCACACTGCTGTCATTTATATAAGGCTTGATATTTGCAGAATGCTTTCTCATACTGTTTTCATAGCTCTGAAGTAGGTATTCCTTTCTTATACAGACAAAACAAGTTACTGAGTTCCTCCATAGGCCACATCTGTGAAGCAAAGATAGTGCCCACCTCACAGGGAAGGAGAGGAAGCAGGTTAAAATGCACAGCACTTTTCAGACGAAACTGGTTGTGTGGAGAAGGCTTAGTGTGAGCTGCTGCTGTTTGCATCGCTGCCATCATCATTGTCTCCTGAAATGACAAATCTGAGGGATTTCAAGATCAAGCTCTTTGAAAAGCTGAAATAGATTTTACTGGCTATAGTGACCGCAACTAAGTAAGAATACGGAGGCGCAGACATTGGTATCTTGCTAAAGGTTGTAGTGAGGAAGTTCAGGGTCAAGGGCTCCTTACACCTGAAGCGTCTCTGATTGGATATCCATGGTCTGTCCTCCCTAAAATGTCAAAGATGGGGTCTAAAGGAGGACTCCTCAAACAGTAGCATATACATGACAATCCCTGAGAGCTTTTTAAAACACAGATTCCCGGGCCTCAGTCTTAGAGACTTTGATTCCATAGGTCATGGATGGGGCCCACGAATCTGCATTTCTGTGCAGTTCCGGGTGATGCTGATGCTACTGGGACATGGACCACACTTATACCAGTCAAAGGGGCCTTGGAAGTTTGATTCCCTTCAGTGTCAGAAAATTTCTGAGGCCAGGAGTCTACCTGCTGTTCTGTTTGCCACCTTCATGATGGAAGGACAAGCCAAGATGGAAGACCATGACTGTAAGAACTTAATTAGAATTAGTAATACTGGAAACCCCCCCTGATTGGTTTCCACAAAGTAACTGGCAATTGGAAAAGTCGTGAGCATTTGAAACACAAGGGGCCTGTGGCAGCTGGCCTACTGATTGTCTGTCCATCCCCTGTCCTCTCCATTTCGTTCCGGTCTACACCTTGGAGCCTGCCCTCTGGCTAGTCATCTCCAGGGCTCCCGCCACGTGGCTTTGGTTTGGGTTGAGTCAGTGGAAGGCCAGGGGAGGAGTGGAGTCAGGGGCGGGTGTCTGTGCCTTCTGCCGCTTCTCCTTTTCTGCGTGGCGCCGGCAGTGCCTATGACTGTCTGTTACCAGCTTCAGCAGGGCAGCCTCTCCTCCATCACTTCGGCTCTCTCCCATCTCCAGTAGAGCTGTGTCTTCCCTGGTCCCTCCTGCCTGTGGCTGTTAAAGGCTTGTCATTACTAACTCCTGTGCTCTGCAGCCTCTGCTGCTGGGTCTCGGAACCTCGCCCACACACCTTTGATAGGCTGTCTTTTGAGAGGACCCTTGATTGATACTGGAGTGGAAGGAAGAGCTCCCAAAAGATGGGAAGAGTGATGGTAGAAGGTGTAGCCTTGGATGAAAAGAACATCATGAGTCGAGTGGGCAATTGGTGGTGAAGTTTATGTCACGGGGCTCCAAAATCATGGCCTATGGTGACTGCAGCCATGAAATGAAAAGACATTTGCTCCTTGGAAGGAAAGCTATGACAAACCTAGACAGCACATTAAAAAGCAGAGACATTACTTTGCCAACAAAGGTCCAAATAGTCAAAGCTGTGGTTTTTCCAGTAGCCATGTACGGACATGAGAGTTAGACCATAAGGAAGGCTGAGCACTGAAGAATTGACGCTTTCTAATTGTGGTGCTGGAGAAGGCTCTGGAGAGTCCCTTGGACTGCAGGAAGGTCAAACCAGTCAATTCTAAAAGAAATCAACCCCTAATATTCGTTAGAAAGATTGATGCTGAAGCTGAAGCTCCAATACTTTGGCCACGTGATGTGAAGAGCTGACTCACTGGAAAAGCCCCTGATGCTGGGAAATATTGACGGCAAGAGAAGGGGATGTCAGAGGATGAGATCATTGGATGGCATCACTGACTCAGTGAACATAAATTTGTGTAAATTTTGGGACATAGTAAAGGACAGGGAAACCTGGCGTGCTGCAGTCCATGGGGTCGCAAAGAGTTGGACATGACTTGGTGACTGAATAAGACAGTAAGAGGTGAGGAGAGCAGGAAAGGGGTCTGGCCTTTAAATTGATTCTGGATTAATCACAGAAGATCCCGAGAGGTCCCTGGGTGAGAAGCTACAACTGCTAGAATGTGACCCAAGTGTCACCCCTAAGCGTAAACTTGCACAGCGAGGGTTCAGAGGAGCTTTTTTTTATGAAGAATGTACATTCCTCTTCGACAATTGCCTAACAGTTTGTTTTTTTCTTTCCTGCCCCTGCCGTTTCCCCAGATACCCCTTAGTGTTGTTAGCCTCTACACGGGAGTCCTAAGGTCTTTTTACGGCACTTTGATCTTGCCCCATTTTGTCACAGTATATTGAACATATATTCTGAAGTGCCTGCCAGAACTACATTCACAAAGTAACAACTAATTGAATAACCACGCCTTCAGTTCCTTTGCCCATGGGTTCCAGTGATGGGCATATCAACAAGATGAAAAATGCGGCTCGTGGTTTCGGTCCTCAGCTATATCACCCTCTCTAGCACCCTTGCCATGAAGTGGGACCGTGGCACAGACTTGTACGACTTCTGTGTGTTTATCGGTTCTTTGTGTTGAAATGTTATGCCCAGGTTGAAACTGTTCAACAGCTTTTAGAGATTTTTTGTTGGTAGAGGTGGGCAGTAAAGTTTGTCTTAATACTTTGTCTTAAATGGTTTAAAGATAAAACAGGTCCTTGATCTCAGATTTTCTGTTGTTACAATTCTTTAGGAAGAAGAAAAGTTCTCGAGGAAAAATGAATCCTGGAATTTTTTCCCTCTTCTTTCTGTGTTTTCTTATATCTTTGTGTCACAAAACATGACTTTGTGAGGGAGTTGGGAGTGTGACCTTATACAGTTGAGGCAAATCATGGTGAATCATCTCGTGTTACTGTGGCACAGATTTCAGGTACATGAGCCCTTTGTTTCTCCTGAAGTTTCCCTCTTTTCTAGTTATTTATCCTGGGGGCTTGGTNGATGAAAAGAACATCATGAGTCGAGTGGGCAATTGGTGGTGAAGTTTATGTCACGGGGCTCCAAAATCACGGCCTATGGTGACTGCAGCCATGAAATGAAAAGACATTTGCTCCTTGGAAGGAAAGCTATGACAAACCTAGACAGCACATTAAAAAGCAGAGACATTACTTTGCCAACAAAGGTCCATATAGTCAAAGCTGTGGTTTTTCCAGTAGCCATGTACGGACATGAGAGTTAGACCATAAGGAAGGCTGAGCACTGAAGAATTGACGCTTTCTAATTGTGGTGCTGGAGAAGGCTCTGGAGAGTCCCTTGGACTGCAGGAAGGTCAAACCAGTCAATTCTAAAAGAAATCAACCCCTAATATTCGTTAGAAAGATTGATGCTGAAGCTGAAGCTCCAATACTTTGGCCACGTGATGTGAAGAGCTGACTCACTGGAAAAGCCCCTGATGCTGGGAAATATTGACGGCAAGAGAAGGGGATGTCAGAGGATGAGATCATTGGATGGCATCACTGACTCAGTGAACATAAATTTGTGTAAACTTTGGGACATAGTAAAGGACAGGGAAACCTGGCGTGCTGCAGTCCATGGGGTCGCAAAGAGTTGGACATGACTTGGTGACTGAATAAGACAGTAAGAGGTGAGGAGAGCAGGAAAGGGGTCTGGCCTTTAAATTGATTCTGGATTAATCACAGAAGATCCCGAGAGGTCCCTGGGTGAGAAGCTACAACTGCTAGAATGTGACCCAAGTGTCACCCCTAAGCGTAAACTTGCACAGCGAGGGTTCAGAGGAGCTTTTTTTTATGAAGAATGTACATTCCTCTTCGACAATTGCCTAACAGTTTGTTTTTTTCTTTCCTGCCCCTGCCGTTTCCCCAGATACCCCTTAGTGTTGTTAGCCTCTACACGGGAGTCCTAAGGTCTTTTTACGGCACTTTGATCTTGCCCCATTTTGTCACAGTATATTGAACATATATTCTGAAGTGCCTGCCAGAACTACATTCACAAAGTAACAACTAATTGAATAACCACGCCTTCAGTTCCTTTGCCCATGGGTTCCAGTGATGGGCATATCAACAAGATGAAAAATGCGGCTCGTGGTTTCGGTCCTCAGCTATATCACCCTCTCTAGCACCCTTGCCATGAAGTGGGACCGTGGCACAGACTTGTACGACTTCTGTGTGTTTATCGGTTCTTTGTGTTGAAATGTTATGCCCAGGTTGAAACTGTTCAACAGCTTTTAGAGATTTTTTGTTGGTAGAGGTGGGCAGTAAAGTTTGTCTTAATACTTTGTCTTAAATGGTTTAAAGATAAAACAGGTCCTTGATCTCAGATTTTCTGTTGTTACAATTCTTTAGGAAGAAGAAAAGTTCTCGAGGAAAAATGAATCCTGGAATTTTTTCCCTCTTCTTTCTGTGTTTTCTTATATCTTTGTGTCACAAAACATGACTTTGTGAGGGAGTTGGGAGTGTGACCTTATACAGTTGAGGCAAATCATGGTGAATCATCTCGTGTTACTGTGGCACAGATTTCAGGTACATGAGCCCTTTGTTTCTCCTGAAGTTTCCCTCTTTTCTAGTTATTTATCCTGGGGGCTTGGTGGCTGGACACCCTGAGAAGACAAGCCACAGAGGAGAGGACCCCAAGTCCACCAGGAAGGCCATGGTGTCGTCCTGGATGGAGGCTGCCTTGACGTGGTGATGTGTGAGCGTCAGCTGTTAGTGGAAATGGACCGGAGGGAATAAGGGGGTTCTTAGTGCAGATGATGCTCAGAGAGGCCATATCCTGTCCAGGGAACAAGGAGGAGCCCGGCATGGAGGAGGGGCCCATCATAGGCTTCTTTCCCAGTCGTGCATCGTGGGATGAGGGTGGTTCTTGCTGATCTGCTTCATTTCCACCTCCTAGAGTTGAGGTCCTCCCTATGCCCCTCCCTGGGGAGAGAGCCTTTCTCTTGCTGATATTTCCATCTCTGGTTTGGCCCCAGGAAATCTCTGGGAGCCTTCTCTGGTATTTGGAGGACTCATCTCCTTACTTTCCTTGGGGTGAGCTAGCCATCTTCGTTACTGGTTTGGTTTCCTTTGGCTCCACAGTGCCTGTTTTTCCCTCCTCCTCCCCCAGCTTTGTTCCCTAAGGCTGTTCTGGTGGGCTGTTTTCCCAGCTCATCTCCTGTGAATCAGCCCTCCCTACTGTCTGCTCTCCTTGTTTCCCTGCACAGCCCTCCTGTTTATTCATCTTTTTACATTTACCTGGCCCCAGCTGAGGGCTGTTTCATATAAACGAGGATGCCACAAGCCCCTTTTAGAAATCTGGGTGATTCAAACCCACTTTTACATGTTAAAGGTTCCCTCTTTTTTAGGTGATTTAAGCTCTTACAGCAGTTATATCTACCTCTCTTCCTTAACTTCCCAGGAGAAGAGCTTTTGCATGGGCTTGGATAACCACTGTCTCACTGGTCTGCACTGGGGGATGCAGAGTTTACAAACATTTTCTAATCAGTTTTCATTTTCAAAACTACCTCCTTTAAATAGAGACTTCTATCCTGGTCCAAAAGATGTGTACAAGAAGGTATTGCTCTGGTGAGAACTAAGGTTGTGAAATGCAAACTCAGTTTCATTCCTTAATGGCAGTAATAAATGTAGAACCTTCATTTAAGCAGTTAGCTTTGGGAGCACAAGGCTAGACAGATGAGAAAATAAAGTGGATTAATGATTTTGTTAATCAGTTCTTTCACCACAGGCAGCTTCATAACAATATAGCACTTACCTCTCCCATCCCAGGCTGCTGTCCAGTGAGTCACCCTCACTTTTGCATCTCCTGATATCTTTTCTTCCTTCCAAAAGTCTGTGTAAGGTGCCCATTATCTGATTTGTCAGGATAGTCTAGGTTTTGCAGCAATAACAAAACTACCGCAAAATCTTTGTGGCTTAACACCATAGATGTTTATTTCTTATTCACTGAAAGACCATTTTGTGTCTGGGTGCTCCCGCCGGGAGCTGTCCTCCATGTGGTGGCTCTGCTTCCATCGTAGGACGTTTCTGCATCATCATCACCTTCCACTATGACTGCGAAATGTGAAGAAAGAGGGTATTTAAATACACCTCTCTGAAGGGTGTTTTGCTGACATCTGATTGGCTGGGGCAAGTCATATGACCTCATTCACTTCAAGGCATGTGGCCACCTGTCCTTTTCCCAGGAACTTTGAAGGAGAAAGGAGGCACAGATATTAGGAATGTCCACCCCAGGCTCCAGAAACAGAATTCAGAAATGAATAAAGGCATAATCCCAGTCTTTCAGTCCAGCTGGAGTGGTAAACAGGTTCTAGTATTACAATATAGTCTTATAAAACTGTACAAATTACAAATTAGCATGGTGATGACTGTGATAGAGCAGAAAGCATCTAAGAGCACAGAGACGCGCCGGGGCATTTACCTCCCTGGCCTGCAGACGAGGGAAAACCCTCCAGCAGCAGTGACATCAGGGCTGGGCTTTGTTTGCCAGCTTGAGGTCTCCTTACCTTGGTGAGAGTGGTACCCGGCCTTATTTATGTGCTGCATCCCAGTGAAACTAATGTTTGGAATACAGCTCCAAGAAGTAGGCTTATCTTTTCTTTAAGACTTCAAGAAAAAAGTGAAAGCAGGCTGTCAGCAAGAGGAAAGATCTGCCCGTTCCCATGAAAGATGACACACAGTATCCTTCTAACAGAGGTTTGCAGGCACTATTCTACTACTCCTAAGCTGTTGTGCTCCTGACAGTTCTTTGATCTCAAAAATTAAACTTGCTGTTACAGGAGGAAAAAAGCAAAGCAGGTGTAAAATAACAATCAAGGTTGATTATTAGGCAGCAAAGGTTGCATGTACTGTACTTTGATTTGCCCAGAGATTCTGACACATTTTACATTAGATATAAATGTGGGTGGTGTGTTAACAGTGCAGAGAATTTGCTTTATAGACAGAGGGAGAGAGGCTTGTCCTCAGATCTGGTAAAGCCACATCCTTACCCTCTTTCACTGCTCTAGCCCCACTGGCCTTGTTGCTGGTCGTCCATCACAGTGGGCATTCTCCCACCTCAGGGCCTTTGCACCTGTTGTTTTCTATGTCTAAAGTCTTCTTTCTCCAGATGCCTATTCAGCTACTTCAAGTCTTTGTACAAAGGCCATTCTCTTGATGAGATATGCCAGGCACCCTGTTTTGGGTTGAGAACCACTCCATGCAGTACACATATAGGTTTGGGGATAGAATAATGTTGAGACTATATGTGGATAGGATCTAACAGTTAAGGTTATAGTCCCGTCTGTTGACGAAAACATTTCATAAATTTAGTCTAGGTGTAAGGGGTGCAGAATGGAGAAAGGAGAGGTGAAGGCAGCAGAATCTGTTGGGAGCTGTTGTCCAGGTAACAGGAGCCGAGGGCCTGGTGTGAGATGGAGGTGTTGGGAGTGAGAGGTCTAAGGGCAGGGGAAGGTCAGGATGCTAGGATTCAGTGATTTCCGCTCAGTTTTCATGGGGAGCTAAAAATTAGCAAGGACTCAGAATAAATTTCTTGTGTTGAAGAGAATGTAACTGTCAGAAGCATGACCAGACGTGGTGTCTATTCTATACAGAAGGTCTCTTAGAAATTATGAGAATGTGTGTGTGTGTGTTTGAATGAAAAATTGAGTGTAAGTCAGCTTTTGTGATGAAAAAAGAGGGAAAGGGAATTCTTTTAAAATGACTAAGTGGTAGCGTTTGTTTTTAGGACATAGTTTGAAATTTCCACTTCTTGGTTGGGGCAGAAGAGCTGAAGGGCAGTCTGCTCCCGTTCTGCTGGGTCTCTCTCAGGGTTGCTCCTGCCTTTGACCTCGGGCAGATGCCTCCTGCCTGCCCCTCCCTCCCAGCCTTGACCTCAGGCTACATATGCTCATAGCCAGGTCTCCACCTTCAGTGCCACTGAGCTGGCAGTGCCAGCTGCCCTCCAACCCCACCTCGGCTCAGGTGGAGGAAGTTAAAAGTAGGGAAGCATAGAAAGGAGAATATATCCTTTAATCCTGCTTTTTTTCAATTCTTCAATTTCTCTGTGAAGTCCAGGGAATTGTGGCCTCAAGATACCCATAGCTGCTTGTCTCAGTAGACTCAGATAGAAAATTGTAAATGTTTTCAAGAACAGACACCTCTCTTCTTTCATCAATTTCCTGACAGCTCCTGCTTCTCACCCTGTAGGATGAGAATTTGACTCATTTATGTGAACCCCATAAATATGTGTACCTGGCCGCCACGCCTACCTCCCTCTCACCTCAGTCCTCGGGTAATTGAGTTGCTGCTGGGCCAGAGTTCAGAGGAGCCTTTTGTGTTCACTTATACTTGTCTCTATAATTGGATTGGGGACCGAGTCAATCGGGGATTTGATTGCAAACAAGAGAAACCAATTCTGAAATTACTAGAAGGTGTTGTAGGTCATCCTACAGAATTATTGGAAGCCTGGAGAGGTAGGCTTCCAACAGGGCAGGAACCAAGGATGTTTCCAGAGAGGAAACCATAGAATGTAAACAATCAAGAGCCTGGATGAGGACTTCCCTGGTGGTCCAGTGGTTAAGACCTCACCTTCCAATGCAGGGGGTGCGGGTTTGATCCCCAGTCTGAGAGCTAAGATCTCACATGCCTCGTGGCCAAAAAACCAAAACAATAAAACTGTCACTCTAACAAATTTAAGAAAGACTTTACAAATGGTCCACATGAAAAAAAGTCTTAAAATAGGCGTGAATGTTGAGAACAACCAGCTTGGGTCTCTCTGTCACTTGCCAGCTGAACAACTCTGGACACATCTCTTAACTGTTTTATGCTTCCCAAGATAGTTATCAGAGAAATGCATTCATATTTGGAAGAAGTACTTACACAGTGACGGGCAAGTAATAAACAGTATCTCAGTGTTCGGTGAGTATGCATTTCTAGTTGAGGTTGCACGTGCCTATACATATATTTTGGCTTTGAGCTGGTAAGTATAATTACTCTCTGGGCTGCAGGCTTTGCTTCTGTGCCCCCAGCTGCTGCTTTGCTGGAACTAGTTTCTCCCTTATCGCTAAAGGACGTTGTTTCAGTTCTTTGTGGTTCCCTCTGAACCATTAATTCTGGGACATGATTAACAGCAGAAGCACATAAAAATCACGGTCTGTGCATCTGGGGCTTTAGTTTTACGTGGCCACCCTGAGCGATAGTGTAGTCAACTTTTTCCTGCCACTTCTTACCTTCTTTTTTTTTTTTTGATATTATGCTTTCATGGTCTTTACTCTTTCTGCCTGTTATTCTGTTCTGAGAGAAACAGCCAAAATGGATATTGTCATAGATGATAAACCATCTTACCTCTGAGAAGGGTTTAGGAGTCCTCNTTTTTTTTTTTTTGATATTATGCTTTCATGGTCTTTACTCTTTCTGCCTGTTATTCTGTTCTGAGAGAAACAGCCAAAATGGATATTGTCATAGATGATAAACCATCTTACCTCTGAGAAGGGTTTAGGAGTCCTCTCCCATTTTTAAGTGTAGCATTAATATTTAAACATATTAATAATTAGCATAAGTGCTTATTAGTGTTATTTAATTATTATTCATATTAAATATTTTTTAAAAGTAGATTTCTGTAATACTTATTCTTTTCCCTCTTAGATTTTGTTCAAAGACAATTATATCTATTCTTTTATTGAAAGAATCTTTCCTTTAAGATTATTAAGAGTGTTGGTTGTTCTGGCAAGCCAGGGCATAGTGCATTTATAGAGAAGCTTTACTTAAAAGCAAAAAGTCAACGACCTGGTGTAGTCCATGTGTTGAATTTACTGTTTTGGGTCCCAATTTTAGTTCAGTTCAGTTGCTCAGTTGTTTCCGACTCTTTGCGACCCCATGAGCTGCAGCACGCCAGGCCTCCCTGTCCATCACCAACTCCCCAAGTTTACCCAAACCCATGTCCATTGAGTCGGTGATGCCATCCAGCCATCTCATCCTCGGTCGTCCCCTTCTCCTCCTGCTCTTAAGCTTTCCCGGCATCAGGGTCTTTTCAAATGAGTCAGCTCTTCACATCAGGTGGCCAAGTATTGGAGTTTCAGCTTCAACATCAGTCCTTCCAATGAACACCCAGGACTGATCTCCATTAGGATGGACTGGTTGGATCTCCTTGCAGTCCAAGGAACTCTCAAGAGTCTTCTCCAACACCACAGTTCAAAAGCATCAAT
>SJYX01002535.1:5668-21337 GCA_006410675.1 Oreotragus oreotragus
AATCAGAAAATAAAAAAAAAAAAAAAAAAAAAAAAAAAACCTTTTAAAATTGCACCTCCCCAAAAAATAAATAAATAAAATACCTAGGAATAAACCTGACCAAGGAGATGAAAGTTTTATACACTGAGAACTGCAAAACATTAATAAAGGTGATAAAAGAGGACTCAAAGCAATGGAAGGATATCCCATGCTCTTGGATTAGAAGAACTAACATTGTTAAAATGGCAATATTGCCCAAAACAATCTACAGATTTAATGCTATTCCTTATCTAATTATCCATGACATTTTTCACAGAACTAGAACAAATGATACAAAAATTTATATGGAACTATAAAAAATGCAGAATTTCTAGAGCAATCCTGAGGGAAAAAAACACATACCTCCCTCAGACTTCAGACAATACTACAAAGCTACAACAATCAAAACAATATCATATTAATACAAAAACAGACAAGCCGATCAGTGCAATAGAGAACCCAGAAATAAACCCATACACCTACAGTCAATTCATCTTCAAAAAGAAGGCAAGAATATAAAATAGGGAAGACAGTTGCTTCAGCAAGTGGTGCTAGGAAAGTTGGACACCTGCATGTAAATCAGTAAAGTTAGAACACACCCTCACACCATGCACAAAAGTAAATTCAAAATGGCTTAAAAACTTAAACATAAGACATGACACCACAAAACTCCTAGAAGAGAATATAGGGAAAAACATTCTCTGACATAAATTGTACCAATGTTTTCTAAAGTCAATCTCCCAAGACAGTAGAAATAAAAACAAAAATAAATGGGACCTAGACGCTTGCTCCTTCGAAGAAGAGTTATGACCAACCTAGATAGTATATTCAAAAGCAGAGACATTACTTTGCCGACTAAGGTCCATCTAGTCAAGGCTATGGTTTTTCCTGTGGTCATGTATGGATGTGAGAGTTGGACTGTGAAGAAGGCTGAGTGCCGAAGAATTGATGCTNAGTTATGACCAACCTAGATAGTATATTCAAAAGCAGAGACATTACTTTGCCGACTAAGGTCCATCTAGTCAAGGCTATGGTTTTTCCTGTGGTCATGTATGGATGTGAGAGTTGGACTGTGAAGAAGGCTGAGTGCCGAAGAATTGATGCTTTTGAACTGTGGTATTGGAGAAGACTCTTGAGAGTCCCTTGGACTGCAAGGAGATCCAACCAGCCCATCCTAAAGGAGATCAACCCTGGGATTTCTTTGGAAGGAATGTGCTAAAGCTGAAACTCCAGTACTTTTGCCACCTCATGCGAAGAGTTGACTCATTGGAAAAGACTCTGATGCTGGGAGGGATTGGGGGCAGGAGGAGAAGGGGACGACTGAGGATGAGATGGCTGGATGGCATCACGGACTCGATGGACGTGAGTCCGAGTGAACTCCGGGAGATGGTGATGGACAGGGAGGCCTGGTGTGCTGCCATTCATGGGGTCGCAAAGAGTCGGACACGATTGAGCGACTGAACTGAACTGAACTGAACTGAAGATAAATTAAGTGAAAAAAGTTGCTAATTTTTTCCATTTTTTATCAAATTATTGTGTATGTATGTGTGTGTGTGTGTATGTCTATGTGGAAAAATATAAATAAAATCACTGTCAGTTACTCTCTATGAGAGATTTCTACTTTGTAAGTTGTGTTCAGTTTTATTTAAATTATTTTAGTTGAGGTTATTAGTTTTCAAACTATTTGCCTAATTTCAATTAGAGTATATTTCAGATGAGCTTCCTGTTCTTTATCTCCTTTTTCTTTTGATTGAGAAGTGAACTCATTTGGCATTGAATTTGGCCTGCCTTTTTACCCTGTAAAATAGTTAATTTCAAATATTATTAATAGGATGTATTCCAAATCAGTTATAAGAACTGTGAATTATATCCTGATTGTTCAGTCTCTATTGGCTCTAAAATTTTCCACTTCAACTTTTGACTACATGTCGGGATGCAGAAATAGGTCTTCTTGTGAGTTGTTTCTAGATGAAGTGTGATTCTTCATATCCATACAATCATTAAAAGTACTCTGTTATCACAGGTTAAGGCATTTCTCTGAGGCTGACTTAGGAGTATAGGTTATAACTCTTCCAAAACACATTCTTTGTAATAAATGTTCTATTCAAGAGACTCTTTAAACAGTAGTCATCCTTACTGTGACTTAAGCAAAGGTTTAGAGTGAAAGTTAACTGTTCCCCAGTATCTTACAATGCTATATCTTTCAGCCTCTAGTGGTTTTCTCTTTACTGTGTATTCAGCATTTTAGGCTGATTTATGTTCTCTCAAAAATCCAACATAATTTTCTTTCTTGAATTCAAATCTGACCTGAAGCTTCATTCTCTGCATGGCAATGAAGTATGTTTAGTTTATTCTAAAAATAGTTTTCTTCCTATTTTTTAATCTTCTGTTCTATATGTTCAGTGTCTTCTGTGAGAAATATTCTTTTTTCCTTAAACTTTCTCCCCAAATAAAAATGTCAGAACAAAGCATGTGACTTAGTATCTCATGATAGAAAAATCTTCATGAAGGAATTTGCCAGACAGCTTTATTCACTGTCCTGAAACTCATCCTGGAATCAGTTGTGGCATTATATTTCCATTGTAGGTATTAAGAGTGTCCCTGCCCAAAATACTGTGTGTGTTTCCACCATATGGTGGACTCACAGGGTCAGCTTTAAACACTGGGACACTGTCAGTTTGGGATAAGTCTTAATTTTTTTTTTCTTTAATAAAGAGTAATTTATTTACAAATCAATAAGTGAAAGAACTGGGACTTAAACCCATACTGCCTGACTTCAAAGTTCTTGTTCTTCGTTCTTAAGTATTGTGCATGTTTCACTTGCATATACTGTTGCTCTTGTCTTGGAAATAGGCCTTACTGTGTTGTTGGTTTTTTTCTGAAACTTCGACCATATAGTCCCTTCTTGATTTCAACCTATGACCTGTTTTATATTCAAGTATTCATGTAGTAGCTCCTGATGGTTTTTGTCATTAGTCAGCCTAGAGTCAGTACTGTTCAGCATTGAACAGTACAAGGGACACTAAGGAGGCCAAACAGTTCCAAGTTAACGACCAAAAAAATAAGATTTTGCCTCCTTTATTCATGAGACCAAGAAAATGGGGATGACTTGAAACTGATTCTAAGTTATCCCCCTTGTGCAGTGCCAGAGATATATTAAGATGCTATAAAAATTCAACAAAGTTAAGTAACTTGCCCTTGGTTGCAAGACCAAAAACCACAATTTGAACCTAGGGTGAATGACTCCAGAGTTCATGCTTCCCTATCCATCTTCCAGCTCTCATATCGATAAAATAGGGAGGCTGTCCCTGCTTTATGGGGGAAAGGATACATTATGGGGGTTCTAGGATGGAGGAGCCTGGTGGGCTGCAGTCCATGGGGTCGCAAAGAGTCAGACACGACTGAGCGACTTCACTTTGACTTTTCACTTTCATGCATTGGAGAAGGAAATGGCAACCCACTCCAGTATTCTTGCCTGGAGAATCCTAGGGACGGGGGAGCCTGGCAGGCTGCCATCTATGGGGTTGCACAGAGTCGGACACGACTGAAGCGACTTAGCAGCAGCAGCAGCAGCAGAAGGCAAGGAATGTGAAGGTCTTTTGTAAAGGATAAAACTTAGACAGTATTGGTCTGACATTTAGTAATTTGAGATCCTCTTTCTTGTGGCATTTGGAGAAAAAGTATCTTTGGGATTTCCTTTTACAATCCACAAATCCCAAGGAAGAGGATCCCATGCCCCACCCACCCCCACCAACAAACACACACATACTCATCTTCCAGTTCNTAAAGGATAAAACTTAGACAGTATTGGTCTGACATTTAGTAATTTGAGATCCTCTTTCTTGTGGCATTTGGAGAAAAAGTATCTTTGGGATTTCCTTTTACAATCCACAAATCCCAAGGAAGAGGATCCCATGCCCCACCCACCCCCACCAACAAACACACACATACTCATCTTCCAGTTCTAGGTTTTCAAAGACCTGCTCCCACAAGAAACATCCACCCTAGAAGTATCCCTTTCCACCATAGTTGATTCTCATTCAAGGCCCAGTGGAATGATTCCCCAAGCATTTCATATAGAAACCATGATGCAGAATTCTTTTTGGATTCTTGACTGCCATCTGAGATGGTCTCAACCCTCCATCACCTGGTAGGACTTCATGAAACACATGGTAGATACTCACAAATCCTTCTGTGCCTACCCACATTGCTCCTCCACCATATTAATGGAAAGGTTTTGGAACCCTGTCTGTACTCAAGGGATATTTTAACAACCTCAGAGAATTGCAGTTATCCTGTCTGTCGAGCTTGTGATAGTGCCTCTCTGAAAAGAAAAAAAGATATTTTTGTATCTTTTTAGTATATTTTTATTGCTCTTTATTCTTAATAAATTTCAATCAGATCTCAGCTCCTTAAGTGAATGGCTTCTGGGCATGTTAATATACTTGTCGCAGCAAGCACATACTCTGTTTATGTGTCTTTTAAAAATTTACCTTGAATTAATTCCTGAAAGGTTTTAACTTGCTTAAAGTTGATGAAAAATTATTCATTTATAGAGTCCTTGAGTGTCAAATTTTTTATCAATTGTTGGATTTGTTACTCTTTTAAGTCACCCATTTGTAGCATGATTTTAAAAGAAAGAAGAGAAGGGATTTATACAAAACATTCTTTTTTTTCACTTCCTTATAAATTAAAGCATTTCAGACTCATTTATATGTGACTTTTTACTTGTTTCCATCATTTAAATGTTGAGTATGATTAAAGCTCTGGGAATTGGTGATGGACAGGGAAGTGCTGTAGTCCGTGGGGTCACAAAAAGTAGGACACAACTGAGCGACTGAACTGATGATTAAAGAGATTGAGAGCTTCAGTCAGCTTTAACACATATTCTTCCTGAAATGTCAACATTCACTAGGCTGAATGGGCATAAAAAATAAGAATATTTGTCAATTAGAAATCTTCCAGCAAACAAAAGCCCAGGATCAAATGGCTTCACAACTGAATTCTACCAAACATTTAGAGAAGAGCTAACACCTATACTACTCAAACTCTTCCTGAAAATTGCAGAGGAAGGTAAACTTCCAAACTCATTCTATGAGCTCACCATCACCCCAATATCAAAACCTGACAAAGATGCCACAAAAAAAGAAAACTACAGGCCAATGTCACTGATGAACATAGATGTAAAAATCCTTAACAAAATTCTAGCAAACAGAATCCAACAACATATTAAAAAGATCATACATCATAACCAAGTGGGCTTTGTCCCAGGGATGCAAGGATTCTTCAATATTCACAAATCAATCAATGTGATACACCACATTAACAAATTGAAAGATAAAAACCATATGATTATCTCAATAGATGCAGATAAAGCCTTTGACAAAATTCAGCATCCATTTATGATAAAAACCCTCCAGAAAGCAGCACATACTTCAACGTAATAAAAGCCATATATGATAAACCCAACGAAAACATTATCCTCAATGGTGAAAAATTGAAAGCATTTCCCCTAAAGTCAGGAACAAGACAAGGATACCCACTCTCACCATTACTATTCAACATAGTTTTGGAAGTTTTAGCCACAGCAGTCACAGCAGAAAGAGAAAAGGAATCTAGATTGGAAAAGAAGAGGTAAAACTCTCACTGTTTGCAGATGACATGATCCTCTATATAGAANGAAAATTGCAGAGGAAGGTAAACTTCCAAACTCATTCTATGAGCTCACCATCACCCCAATATCAAAACCTGACAAAGATGCCACAAAAAAAGAAAACTACAGGCCAATGTCACTGATGAACATAGATGTAAAAATCCTTAACAAAATTCTAGCAAACAGAATCCAACAACATATTAAAAAGATCATACATCATAACCAAGTGGGCTTTGTCCCAGGGATGCAAGGATTCTTCAATATTCACAAATCAATCAATGTGATACACCACATTAACAAATTGAAAGATAAAAACCATATGATTATCTCAATAGATGCAGATAAAGCCTTTGACAAAATTCAGCATCCATTTATGATAAAAACCCTCCAGAAAGCAGCACATACTTCAACGTAATAAAAGCCATATATGATAAACCCAACGAAAACATTATCCTCAATGGTGAAAAATTGAAAGCATTTCCCCTAAAGTCAGGAACAAGACAAGGATACCCACTCTCACCATTACTATTCAACATAGTTTTGGAAGTTTTAGCCACAGCAGTCACAGCAGAAAGAGAAAAGGAATCTAGATTGGAAAAGAAGAGGTAAAACTCTCACTGTTTGCAGATGACATGATCCTCTATATAGAAAACCCTAAAGACTCCACCAGAAAATTACTAAATTACTAAAGCTAATCAATGAATATAGTAAAGTTGCAGGATATAAAATTAACACAGAGAAATCCCTTGCATTCCTATACACTAACAATGAGAAAACAGAAATTAAGGAAACAATTCCATTCACCATTGCAATAAAAAGAATAAAATACTTAGGAATAAATCTACCTAAAGAAACAAAGGACCTATATATAGAAAACTATAAAACACTGATGAAAGAAATCAAATAATTCACAAATAGATGGAGAAAGATACCATGTTCATGGATTGGAAGAATCAATATAGTGAAAATGAGTATACTGCCCACAGCAATCTATAGATTCAATGCAATTCCTATGAAACTACCAACAATATTTTTCAGAGAACTAGAACAAGTAATTTCACAATTTGTATGTAAATACAAAAAACCTCAAATAGTGAAAGCAATCTTGAGAAAGAAGAATGGGACTGGAGGAATCAACCTGCCTGACTTCAGGCTATACTACAAAGCAGCAGTCATCCAGACAGTGTGGTACTGGCACAAAGACAGAAACGTAGATCAATGGAACAAAATAAAAAGCCCAGAGATAAATCCAGGCACCTATGAACACCTTATCCTTGACAAAGGAGACAAGAACATACAGTGGAGAAAAGATAATCTATTTAACAAGTGGTGCTGGGAAAACTGGTCAACCACTTGTAAAAGAATGAAACTAGAATACTTTCTAACACCATACACAAAAATAAACTCAAAATCAATTAAAGATCTAAATATAAGACCAGAAACTTTAAAACTCCTAGAAGAAAACAGGCAAAACACTCTCTGACGTAAATCATAGCAGGAAAATAAACAAATGGGACCTAATTAAACTTAAAAGCTTTTGCACAACAAAGGAAACTATAAACAAGGTGAAAAGACAGCCTTCAGAATGGGAGAAAATAATAGCAAATGAAGCAACTGACAAAGAATCTCAAAACTGTACAAGCAGCTCATGCAGCTCAATTCCAGAAAAATAAACAACTCAATCAAAAAATGGGCCAAAGAACTAAACAGACATTTCTCCAAAGAAGACATACAGATGGCTAACAAACACATGAAAAGATGTTCAACATCACTCATTATCTTGCAAATCAAAACCACAATGAGGTACCATCTCACGCCAGTCAGAATGGCTGCTATCAAAAAGTCTACAAACAATGCTGGAGAGGGTGCAGAGAAAAAGGAACCCTCTTACACTGTTGTGGGAATGCAAACTAGTACAGCTACTATGGAGAACTGTGTGGCAATTTCTTAAAAAACTGGAAATAGAACTGCCGTGTGTCCCAGCAATCCCACTGCTGGGCATACACACCAAGGAAACCAGAATTGAAAGAGACGTGTTTACATCGCAACACTGTTTACAATAGCCAAGACCTGGAAGCAACCTAGATGTCCATCTGCAGATAAATGGATAAGAAAGTTGTGGTACATATACACAATGGAATATTACTCAGCTGTTAAAAAGAATGCATTTGAATCAGTTCTAATGAGGTGGATGAAACTGGAGCCTATTATACAGAGTGAAGTAAGTCAAAAAGAAAAACACCAATACACTATATTAATGCATATTTATGGAATTTAGAAAGATGATAATGATGACCCTATTTTTGAGACAGCAACAGAGACACAGATGTAAAGAACAGATTTTTGGACTCTGTGGGAGGTGAGGGTGGTATGATTTGAGAGAATAGCATTGAAACATGTATATTATCATATGTGAAATAGATCGCCAGTCCAGGTTTGATGCATGAGACAGGGGGCTCAGGGCTGGTACACTGGGATGACCCTGAGGGATGGGATGGGAAAGAAGGTGGTAGGGAGGATCAGGAGGGGGAACACTTGTACACCCATAGCTGATTCATGTGAATGTATGGCAAAAACCACCATGATGTTGTAAAGTAATTAGCTTCCAATTAAAATAAAAATTTTTTAAAAAGAATATTTGTCTTGGTCATGATACGTGTTACCCATAATTCTCCTGGACTATGTATGCTTATATCTCTGTTTTAACCCCTCTCCCTCTCTCAGGTTTTTCGGTTTTTTTATTTTATTTATTTACATCACCCACTGCTTCAATTGCTTTAAACCAATACCACCATGGTTTTTTTCTCTTTTCCCTAAGGTTAAACCTGCCAGTGCAATTTCTTTGACATTACTGTTATCAGGCACTCCAGTGAACAAAATTAACCTGCTCACAGGATTGGTATTCTAGTCTGATAATGATTTGATTTGCTGTCTTGTTATTGATTTGTGCTCCAGCTTTCAGGTTGAAATAGATCAAGTTCCTGACAGGCCCATTACCATAAAGACCTCCAATCAACTGTTTTCTGCTCTAGGTCTGTCATTCAGGAGATAACCCCTGAGGATACATGTTATCAAATCTTTTTCATTACTGCTTTTCATACTGCCAGGTCATCCTCTGTAAGCAACTATGATCATTGCCCACAGGTGCATCTGTGGATCACCCATCCAATGCTTAGAGAAGTCCATTGGTGTCATCCGTACCAGACTTATGGAGATAGGGAAAAGGAGATAATTGCAGCTCTGAGTTCATTAGCATAGTTTTATACTCATTCACAGGACTTTGCTTTTGACATTTGATAGGAGGTAAGAAAGTGAAATGATAGAGTTCTACCTCTGTTTTGTTGTGATTAGATCACAGGTAGGGTGGGTGAGTGACTGTTCTCCAGTTACCAGACAGGAAGCTCATTTTGCCTGATCAGATTATCACCCTCTCTGTATTAATAGGAATCAAACAAAATATCCCTTCTTGTAACTTTCTCATTTCCTATCTTATAGCTTAGTAAAATGCTTGCACAGACAGTTATTCATTCACTTGTTTAGTAAACTTGGCAAATACTTCTCAGTATCTTGAAATACACTCAAAATAATTCCTTTAAGTGTTGTCTCTTGCTATGGATCAGTGCTATTGTTTATTGCTTTTTTTTTTTTTTTTTTTTTTTTTTTCAGAAAATGTNTAGCTTAGTAAAATGCTTGCACAGACAGTTATTCATTCACTTGTTTAGTAAACTTGGCAAATACTTCTCAGTATCTTGAAATACACTCAAAATAATTCCTTTAAGTGTTGTCTCTTGCTATGGATCAGTGCTATTGTTTATTGCTTTTTTTTTTTTTTTTTTTCCAGAAAATGTCAGCCAATGTCAGATTTCCATGAACTTTATTTTCTGTTTCACTCCTTAATTGGGGCAGGTTGGAAAGAAAAATGCCAGTACATACACAATATGCTAACCAACCTCACATCCCACAGAGTTTTTAGAAGGACAAGCTAATTCCCAGGACTATATAGGAATACTAGTCTGCCTCTTCACATTTTTCTAGTAGTGTGGAGGAATTCATTGTCAAGTCAGACCATGATACATTTGAAGGTTGATCAGGTCAGTCATGTGTATCTGCCTCTTTCTCATTTGCTTATTGTCAAGTAGAGCGTGTCCCTGGTTCTTTAGACAGACTGAATTTATAAGGATCTTGTCCAAGGATACCCTTCATTCTTTTGACCTTTCACAGTTGCTTGCTTGCTTGCTTTCCTCATTTTGCATTAACTGCTTTTACGCTGGAATTATCAAATCAGGTTTGGTGACTTGGTCAGCAGCAATGAGGGTAAGAAACCAGATGTCCCATGCAAAGAAATCAATGCCCTTTTGTATTAGTAATTCTAAAAATGGATTAGAATTTCTTTGATTTTACTCTCTTTGTGTTTTACTTTCTTGAAGTCTCTGATGGTTCATATCTAAAGCTGTTTTGATATGAACTCTGTTTTAGTCTTTTGAACAATTCCAAGCTAAACAGATTAATTTGACTAATATTGTTTAATGAATAATGTATTTTTTTAACAGTCTGATAAATAAGATTAATTTGTCCTCAAATGAATGAAAAACAGTCACCTTTCTTTGGTGGCTGCTGAGTACTATGTTTTCTGTAATTTGCTCACAGAACTGCTGGGACTTTGTAAATAGAAGTATTGGGAAAATTTTTAGATCTCCAGCTATCTTTGTTTATGGCATTGAAGGTTTTAAAAGGTAAATGTGATAGATATTGTTTAGTTTTAATAACTCAAGTTTTGGGAAGACCTTAAAAAGTGTTTTAAATTTTTTTAATTATTTATTTAATAGAGGATAATTACCTCCTAAAGTTAAACTGATGTGGCACTTCTTCCAGCCTGAGTCTGAGAGTCAAGTAAAAGGAGTTTGCTAACATAATCTGAACATAACATCTGAACATAAAAATTGAACTCTATAATTTCAAAAGCCTTTTAACAATTTTTAACATAACATTCTTATTTTTTCTTCAAAATACTTTCATAAAATGAGCTAAACAAATAATAGTATTATAGTGTTACCATTTGAAAAATAAACAAATGGAGCTCAGTTGGTTAGTGACAGAATTGTTATTCAGGTCTGTCTTTATTGTTTTTGCTTTTCATCCTGACAAAATTTAACAATGTGTAATAGTAGAACAATTTGGTAAATTCTTTTATACTCATTATTTAAATGAGTAAAAGCAATTGTTAGTAATTTGATTTACTTTATTTGCTTCTTTTTTTGATGTAGATTATAAAGCAAATCCAAGACATTTTGACTTTCACCCCTCATAATTTTAGTAAGTATATATCTAAAGTATGGAAGGGGCTTGCCTGGTAAAGAACCTGCCTGCCAGTGCAAGAGACGTGGATTTGATCCCTGGATCAGGAAGATCCCCTAGAGAAGGAAATGGTTTCTCTCACTCCAGTATTCTTGCCTGGAGAATTTCCCTGGACAGAGAAGCCTGGCGGGCTACAGTCCATGGGGTCACAAAAGAATCGGACACAACTTAGCAACTAAACAACAAAAGTAAGGAAAAGGAAATTTTCTTAATAACCACAATACCATTATCACACTCAACAAAATTAGCAATGATTCTGTAATATTACAGTATTTTTATTCATGTTTTTCTGGTTGTTCCCAGAATGACTTTGTTTTAAAAATAATCAGGATCTCAAAGAAGGTCCCCACAAGGCACTAGCTGTTACATTGCTTAAGTCACAGTTAATCTAAAACAATACCCCTCACCCCATTTTTCTTTTCTTGATGTTAACTTGCTTGGGGAGACTAAAAGGATGGTCTTTAAATTTTAAATTTGATGTTGCTTCTATTATACTAAGCTGCCTCAAATGTAAATTCTAAATGTTAAATAAAGAAATACAATAATAAATAGAAAACAACTCTGTCTAACCTTAAAAGTAGAATTTTTTTATTTTAAAGAGTTCTCAGAACAGTTTACAGTAAGTGAAATGTTGTAATAATTTATTTCATAAACAACTTTAAAATCAAAATAAAATCCAAAGTAGTAACTGTATCCTTGTTACTTTTATGTCTGTATTAGCATTTTGACTAAGTGTAGTTCATAATAGTGAAGATGAACAAGTAAATAAATCCTGGTGGTTTGGCGTTTTAGTCACTAAGTGAAGTGAAGTCACTCAAGTTGTGTCCAGCTCTTATAATCCCATGAACTGTAGCCCACCAGGCTCCTCTGTCCTTGGGATTCTCCAGGTGAGAATACTGTAGTGGGTTGCCATTTCCTTCTCCAGAGGATTTTCCCAACCCAGGGATCAAACCCCAGTCTCCTGCATCACAGGCAGATTCTCTCCCGACTGAGCTATGAGTAAGTCCTAATAAACTCTAGTGTTTGGCAGTAATATAAGTTTAGTCCAATTTTTATTTTCAGCTGATTAGAGAAGTGCAAACTGTACATCTTAACTCTGTCACAAGTTCTGTTGCACATAGCAGAAAACTCACAAACATGTTTTTTGTTGTTTGTAAATACCTTGTCATCTTTACTGTTCTTACCAAAGACCAAGTATTAAATATTTGTCATGTACTATCAGTGGTAATAGTATGTTTTTTACATTATTATGTCCTATTCTTGAGTATTTCTTCATGCCTGTATAATCTATCTCAGTATCCAACTGGCAGGCTAGTTAAATGCCTAACTTCCAGAAATGGCAACAACAAAGAATAGTGAAGAGGATAGGAAAAAGGGGTGAGAGTTGCCTTATCAGGATTGGAGCAGTCACAGAGCAGGGACACACTGCTTTGTCTCCTGTGGCCTGGCTAAGTGGGCGGGGCGATATGCTTGGTTCATATTACTTACTGTTCAACTGGAAACTGTTACCATTTTTCCTACCATTTTTTTCCACTGAGAGACATTAAAGTCAGTCCATAAGGATGCATCAGTATTGTTTTGCAAGCCAGCCTTGGCAGAAAGAAAGACTTTAATTTTTGGTTATTTCCGTCTAACTTTTTCATCTCTATACCTGTGATAACCCTTGTAGGCAGTCTTTCAAAGGAGTGCATCAAGAGAAAGATACTGAAATATTTGGGTGCAGTAGCTTCCCTACTTAAATCTTCTTTGCTGTAACTATTATATGTGTCTGCCTGTGCACTGGCTGTACAGCCCCTCTTTTGAGACAAAACCTGAGTAAATAGAGACACATCCTTTCCAGATGCTGAGCTTTCCAGTCCCTGTCTGTTATTCAGTTTTCACCGAAGGATTTAAGGATAAAGTATAGGATTCTGCTGTGTAAAACTAATTCCCTAGCTTTTCCTAATGGTGTGTAGAGTTCTGATTCCCTAAGGCACAGTGTTATTTCCAGAGTTTTCTTCAATTTGCATAACTGGTTTATCTGAGTTCTTTCCTCAGAATAACAGAAATGAAATGAGATGACACTATAAAAATATTAAAAGCTTCTCAAATTAAAGAGTAAAATTATTTACACATAAAATGATGAAATATTTTGGGCATTTCCAGGCATATAACTACCAGGGACACAAACAGTGCTCAATAAATACTTTCCTAAATAATCATAGTAAAGTTGTTTCTGTAATAAAAACATATTTTATGAATAGCATTTAAATATCTATTAAAGAATAGATTCTTCTGAAATCTGTTGAATAAAGTGTATTCTCTAATATACTAGTATAATTAAGTTATAACTAACTTAATTATAAGTTAGTTATAATGTGTGTCTCTGTATTTAAAAGTCAGGTACTTCTCTCTCCCTTCTAATTATAAGGGAATGACTACAAAATAAATGTAGTAGGTAAGAAATACTTGTCCTTCCTGGGAAAGGAGCATTTTCATGTTTTACTACCTTACCACATATGCAAGAGCAGGCCGCATTTTTAACAGTCTAATCATGTCACATAATCTTGATGGAAGTAATGCTATCAGAAGTTCAGGAAATTTAAATGGCCTTTTTCATTCTTTGGATGGGTCAGTGCTGTTAAGGGCATTACAATGAGAAGCACAAGGTGATTTTGTTTTAAGAGTTACTGATTCGTGCTTCCCTTGTTTTGTTTCAGGTGGATCATCCATGCTATGGAGTATGAACTACAAATCCGCGGTGGAAACAAGCCAGCCAGAGACTTATATCAACTGTCACCTAGTGAAGTAAAACAGCTTCTATTGGATATTCTCCAGCCTCAACAGAATGGAAAGTAATGACGGTCCTTTACAATAACATTTTATACGTGTGTGTCTGTGTGTGTGTATGAAATTAGTAAGATGTTAATAAGAAATAAAATGTAGCAAAGTGTCAGTACTAGATGGGCAGCATACATAGAGATAGTAATTAAAATGTCTGTCTTCAGTTGTAATTTTGTATTGATTTGAATTTTATACTTTTTCCAGGTATAGTTTGTAATAATTTTTATTATTCTGTGTAGGATGTAGTACTTCATTCTATTTTGGTCAATTCCCTTTTGATCTTTGGTAGCACTCACTATCACCTCCAACATTTTGGCACTCAAGTTTGGGTTTGATAATGTTAGTTAAATTCTTGCTTCTAACTCTGTCTCTTTAAGTAGACTATAATCTTCTTCAGAGTAAACTATCTTAGATGTAACTTGTACCAACCTTAGAATATAAGTAAAGCAAATACTTTGGATTGCTTTGAATTGAGTTATTTTTATTACAAAAACTGTTTTAATATAATTACTTAGGCAAACAGTTATTGAGCACCATTTATGTGCCTGGTACTTTCTAAAATGATATAGTTATATGCCTAGAAATTCTGTCTTCTGCAAAAGTAGATGTGAACAAACAGAAAAGCATCCTTTTTCTTAAACAGAAAGACTTTAAAGATGTCTAACAATTTCAACAAAATTCCAGCAAGCTGTTTTATGGAGTTAGACGAATAAATACTAAAATTCCTATGAAAAAACAAACATGCAAGAATAACCAGGAAAACATAAAGACTTTCCCTAAGAGAGACAGTTAAAATATTTAACAGCCTTTATAATTAAAATAATGTGATGCTAGGACTTGAGCAGAAAAATAGAACTATTGAACAGAATAGAAAGTCCAGAAATAGACCCCCAGTCACATCTGGAAATTTTGTGTGTGATAGAGGTGACATCTCAAATCACTGGGTCAAGGATGAACTTTTTAAATAACTAGTGATGTAACAACTGGATAACCACTTGGAAAAGATAAAGTAAAATCCATACTTTATACTGTATTTAAGAAAAACTCCAAGCAGATTAGTGATCGAAACATTTTAAAAAATGAAACTGTGCTAGTGCTAAAGGCTTCCCAGGTGGCTCAAGTGGTAAAGAATCCACCTGCCAATGCCTGTGCCAGTGCCAGTGCTAATCCACCTGCCTGTAGAGATGCAGGCAGGCAACGTGGGTTCAATTCCTGGGTCGGGAAGACCCCCGGAGGAGAAAACGGTAACCCACTCCAGTATTCCTGCCTGGGAAATCCCACAGACAAAGGAGCCTGGTGGGCTGTAGTCCGTGGGATCACAAAAAACTGGACATGACTTAGCTGGAAGAAGACATGGGTAAATGCCTCTGTAACCCTGGTATGAGAAAGACTTTCTAACTATGATTCAAACCTAGGGGCAATAAAAGATTAATCAGTTCAGTTCAGTCGCTCAGTCATGTCCGACTATTTGCGACCCCATGAATCGCAGCAAGCCAGGCCTCCCTGTTCATCACCATCTCCCGGAGTTTACTCAGACTCACGTCCATCGAGTCCGTGATGCCATCCAGCCATTTCATCCTCGGTCGTCCCCTTCTCCCCCTGCCCCCAATCCCTCCCAGCATCAGAGTCTTTTCCAATGAGTCAACTCTTCTAATGAGGTGGCCAAAGTACTGGAGTGTCAGCTTTAGCATCATTCCTTCCAAAGAAATCCCAGGGTTGATCTCCTTCAGAATGGATTGGTTGGATCTCCTTGCAGTCCAAGGGACTCTCAAGAGTCTTCTCCAACACCACAGTTCAAAAGCATCAATTCTTCAGCGCTC
>SJYX01002535.1:23279-39038 GCA_006410675.1 Oreotragus oreotragus
GCTCAGTGGTAAAGAATCAACTTGCCCCATACATTAAAAAAAAAAGAAAAAGAAAAAAGAAATAAATATATTTGAAGGAAAAAAAAAAAAAAGAATCAACTTGCCAATGCAGATTTGGGTTTGATCCCTGGGTCATAAAGATCCCCTGGAGAAGGAAATAGCAACCCACTCCAGTATTCTTACCTGAGAAATCCCATGGACAGAGGAGCCTGACAGGCTAGAGTCCCTGGGGTCCCAAAAGAGTCAGACATAACTTGTGACTAAACAACAACAGTTTAATTAGATACATTATGCTTTTTTGAGCACTCACCCACTTATCAGATGGTTATTAAGCACCTTTCTTGGAGAGGTATATAGGAGTATTCAAACTTATACAATGCCCATGTCTTCATGGAACTTACATTTTATTGCACGTGAGGACCAGGTGAACTTATTTTCAAATTGACTGTTCCTGTGTTTTTAAATTGAACTGTGTCGCATGTTAGAAACTCATTTGATCACATAGTGAGTTGTAAGAAACTTAACTAGAGAATAACATTTTGCCTGTTAAATTTTTAAAAATCTTAGGGATTTTCTCTTTTCCTGCAAGTTCTGTTTTCACTATGAAGTATTCAATAACCTCTGTAACACATGGTAGATAGGCATCATTGATGGATTTTGGGTTTTGCTCTCTGTTGGAACAATTAATCCATTTAAAAGCACTGTTTTTTGCCAGAACAAGCTTGTTTTTCAACACTGAGGCATTTTCTTTTGGTCTACAGATGTTGGCTGAACAGGCGGCAAATCGATGGCTCTTTGAATAGAACCCCCCCTGGGTTCTATGACAGAGTATGGCAGATCCTGGAACGCACACCCAATGGAATCATTGTAGCCGGGAGGCATTTGCCCCAGGTACAGCCCCACTGTGTTTGTGTCAGTAAAAGGGACTTCTAAAGAGAAAAGAAGATAGCAGAGGATGAAATGGTGAGATAGCATCACAGACTCAATGGACATGAATCTGAGCAAGCTCCAGGAGATGGTGAAGGACAGGGAAGCCTGGCGTGCTGCTCTCCATGGGGTCGCAGAGTTGGACAGGACTTAGTGACTGAGCAACTACAAAGGAGCAGAGAGGTCTTCCCTTCTCTGCTTTGCAAATGACCTTCCTACTTATTTCATTTTCTAAGAATATTTAGATACTTGAAAGGAGAAAGATAAGCCTGATCAAGTGGATTAGAAATAATAGCAATGATGGTAGAAATACCACCAAGTGCAATAGGCCAGTGGCAGGGAACCTCACAAACAGGAAAACATACGTTCAAAAACCAAATCAGTCTTAAGAAACAAGGTGGTTTAGTAATGCTGTGGCTATAAATTACTAATTAAAAATTGAATTGAACATGAAAAGTACAGTAACTTTTAGGTCATTAGACAATCACTTATTTAACTGAGAGGTAACTGACGTTTGATCTGAATGAATTAGTATTCCCTTCTTCAAATGGTTTTCCAGGTTATATCAACTGGCCAGCCTCTTTTAATTCTTTAATTTAATTCTGACACCTAAATCATTCTGCTTAGGCACAAACGTGAATAATTAGGCCTTCTAGAAATGGAGTACTATATTTGTTTATAGTGTTGAAACATCAGCCAAATTCTTTGTGATAAAGGTCTTTTTCAAAGTATTCCTTTTTTATTGAAGTATAGTTGATATACAATGTGAGTTTCAGGTATACAACATAGTGATTTAATATTTCTATAGATTATATTCCATTTAAAGTTACTATAAAATGTCAGCTATATTCCCTGTGCTGTGGCATATTCATTCATTTCATACATAGTTTGTGCCTCTTCGTCTCCCACACCTATCTTGCCCCTCTATTCTTCCCTCACCCCACTGGTAACCACTAGTCTGATCTCTATATCTGTGAAAATAAAATATCCTTAAAACACACCTATACTCATTTTGTTTATATGCACATAGGGTATTTCTGAAAGAACCCACAAGAAATCGATAGAATTCTTTTCTTTGCTTTTGGGGAAAGGGACTGTGGTCTATGGTACAGCTTGGGCTTTTCACGGATAATCGTTTTTAACCTTTCAGATTTTTGAACTTTGTGAATCTATTATTTTTTTCTAAAAATGAATGAGAACTTTTTAAAAGTATTTTTTATGCCGTTCACGGACTATTGATTGGTTTTTGTTGGTTGTCAGTATAGGTGCTTCAGTCCTCCCCGAGGTGCTCTCTGCGACCACTGTATGGAGCGCCTCTGTCTCTTGTGGGCAGGAGGCGCTCCGATCCTCCCCGAGGTGCTCTCTGTGACCACTGTATGGAGCGCCTCTGTCTCCTGTGGGCAGGAGGCACTCCGATCCTCCCCGAGGTGCTCTCTGTGACCACTGTATGGAGCGCCTCTGTCTCCTGTGGGCAGGAGGCGCTCCGATCCTCCCCGAGGTGCTCTCTGTGACCACTGTATTGATCGCCTCTGTCTCCTGTGGGCAGGAGGCGCTCCGATCCTCCCCGAGGTGCTCTCTGTGACCACTGTATGGATCGCCTCTGTCTCCTGTGGGCAGGAGGCGCTCCGATCCTCCCCGAGGTGCTCTCTGTGACCACTATATGGAGCGCCTCTGTCTCCTGTGGGCAGGAGGTGCTCCGATCCTCCCCGAGGTGCTCTCTGTGACCACTGTATTGATCGCCTCTGTCTCCTGTGGGCAGGGACCCACTTCACCTGCTCGTGTCCTGCTGCTTCTGCTGGGCCTTGTGTCTGAGCACAGTGGACTGTTGCAGCCTTCTGTTGCTTCTTTCCCAGCCTCTGCTAATACCTACCAGACTTTCTTTTATTATCTGATCGCCTGGGCATATTCTCTCCTTGCTGACAATGTGTTAAGTATTTTTAAGTGCCAGGCACTTTTCTAAGTGCTCTTTAATCCTTACAACTGTCTTTTGTGGTAGGTACTGTATTACTACTGTTTGACAGATGAGGAGACTGCCACACAGCTCAGTGGTTTTCCCAAAGTCATACGTCTAGGAAGCACCTGACCTAGTGTGACCCGCTTCCCAGCAGTTTGGCTTCTGAGCCTTTTCTCTTAACTTCTTTGCTACACTTTCCACTTGTTTCAGAGACTGGAAAATAAGGTAGCCTGATAGCTCTTCTCTAGGTTTAATTATCATATTGCATACTAACTATGGTGACTTTTCAAATGAGATATATTAAAAAGACATTGATGTAAACCCATGAAAAGATCTTCCTTTCCTTCTGTAACCCCATTAATCTCATTGCTAGACATCTAAACAGTTATAATTGCAGGCATATCTCAAATAGTGCAAGTTTGGTTCCAAATGATCACAGTAAAGCAAATTACATAATTTTTCTGGTTATTCAGTGCATATTAAAGTTATATATACACTATACTGTAGTCTACTAGGCATGCAATAGCATTATATCTAAGAAAATAATATACATACCTTAATTTAAAAGTACTTATTGCTAAAAATTGGTAACTATCGTCTAAAAACACAGGGCTGCCAGAAACTTTCAATTTGTAAAATGAACAACAACAACAAAAATCTGCAAAGTGAAGCCCAATAAAACAAGGTATGCCTGCACCAGCTTCATTTTTCCCTGAATCAGGTACTACCTGTAATCATTGACAATATGTTGGATTGTATTGAATACAAAATACAATAGATGGACCATATTGAATATAGGACTGAAGCATTATTACACCAAGCAAAATAATATTGCTGTCATTCAATTAAAAGGAGACAATGGGCTTAGTCCCATTTTGAATAGTAAGTAGATACACATGTTCTAGGGTATGAGTCGGAGAAGGCAATGGCACCCCACTCCAGTACTCTTGCCTGGAAAATCCTATGGATGGAGGAGCCTGGTGGGCTGCAGTCCATGGGGTCGCTAAGAGTCGGACACGACTGAGCGACTTCACTTTCACCTTTCACTTTCATACACTGGAGAAGGAAATGGCAACCCACTCCAGTGTTCTTGCCTGGAGAATCCCATGGACGGGGGAGCCTGGTGGGCTGCCGTCAGTGGGGTTGCACAGAGTCGGACACGACTGAAGTGACTTAGCAGCAGCAGGGTATGAGTAAATTCACTGTAGATCATGCTCTGAGGTAAAAGCAAATAAGTATGACTCATCATCTCTTCATCTCTGGTAATAATTCTGGTGACTCCATCTGCTTTCCGTCATTCAAGCCTAACATTTAGAGCCTTTCCTTCCATCGTTTGAAGATTATCCAGCATGCCAAGATTTTTTTCTTTGTTTATTTTCTGCTTTCATTTGGTTTGTGGAAAGTATATGGAAGATTTTTACAATACTCTTGTTTTAAATGAAATATAAAGAGGAGATTAGAGAAAATTTTTTTTGTTTTGCTTTTTTCTGTGTTTGCTTACCATTTTTGCACATGATATAGTTTTACTTATTTGTGTGCATTTTTATGCTGCCAGCTCAGAAGGACCTGCCACAGAAATGATGTTAGTTCAATAGTAAGGGACTTAGATGCTGAAGTCTGATGGCAAGCATAACTTGTGTTAATTCTGAAAGCAATATGTATTCTTATGTGTTGTCCAATTTTTGGCCATTCCTTTTGTGTATTGAAGTAGTTTTCTAATACAGTCCTCTTTTCCCTAAATACATTAATATAGGAAAGATAACTACTAAAAACAGGAGGTTTAATTTATCACAAGAGTCAGCTGGTTAGCTTAAGTAGTTTGACATATATAAAATCCAGTCATATAGCTGAAAATGCTCTCTAAGGTTTTGTAGAAGCTGAAAAAGATACTAGCGAATGAAATTTTCCTGTTAAGCAGGAACCAGAGTGTAACAATGCAGCATTTTAATGTTGAGTTATTTCTTTCAGCAACCAACCTTGTCAGATATGACCATGTATGAGATGAATTTCTCTCTCCTTGTTGAAGACATGTTGGGAAATATTGACCAGCCAAAATACAGACAGATTGTTGTGGAGGTTTGTATTTAAAAATGTAGATTGCTGAAGATGTGCTTTCTATCTGCTCCCTGAAAACCAGTTTAAAGGAAACTGCTTACGAGGCCAGAAATTCACTCCTCACCTAACCCAGATCTCCAGTTCAGTCCTGGAGGAGATGGCCATCCTTGACCCTTGAGTCGAGGCACACGAACAATTCAAACATCTTAAATCCATCAGGGTAGAAAGACTGACTGGCCAACTTTCCCAGCTACATACTCATCCCCACAGTAAGTACATCAACAGTACCATAAAAGAGAGGAGGTGTCCTTTTTCTGTTTGTCTTATTTTCATTTTTTCCTGTTTACAGAAATAACTCATGACTATTACAGAAAAGGTCAATAGTTAGAAAATTATAGAAAAGAAAACTAAAATATATCTCTATATCCACTAGCAATAGATCGTCACTATTATTTTGAGGGACGCCTTTCCAAACATCTCTGTGAACAGAGCAAGCATGCAATTTTGTATATCATCATTGCTATATATAAAGTTAAATGCTAAAATACACACATCTGTGCATGCACACATACACATACTTTTTTGCCATTTTAAAGTATTATATCAAATACACAGAGACTCCCTTGAATGGATATAATGTATAGTTCATCCTCACTTTGTCTCTCTGGGAATGTCTCCATCAGACTCTGTCTCTCTTGAGGGTGGGTAATATGTCCTATTGATACAGAAGCTCTCACTGAGTGCTGAACTGGATGTGGTGCCTCCTATAATCCAGCGTGTCTGGAGCTACAGTCAGCTGAGTGAGATTCAGCCTCATCTGTGATAGGCCAGAATTTGGGTAAGAGTATCAGCCAATCAGTTTCATCACTTGTGGGAGTGAGACAGAGAGAGACTGGGGTGAAGAAAAGATGGGATTTTTAGAAGAGTGATTGCCTTCTTTGTACAGTTAACCTTTTGGTATCTCATGCTTATAGATGCCCCTAAAATGTGGTCATTCTCTTTGCAGAAGAAATTTACCTTTAGAACTCGAGCAAAACTTCAGATTCTTTCAGCTAAAGCTTTGCCGCAAGGTCTCCCACATTGTGACTCCTGGATTTTTTCTTAGTGTTTCCTTTGGTTCTTTCAGGTACTAATTGGGAAACATTTCAATAAAGTATATCAGAAAGATTCCCAAGTTGGAAATTATGTCTTTATCCTGTTTCATGTACAAACTAGGAACCATAATCATCATCACAAAGTCTTCACCAACATTGTATACTCAGATACAATTTTCCATATTACAGTTTTTCATATAAAATGAACATTACTACTTAGGATAAATGTATACGTTAGCCAAACAATAAGATGATACCTTAAACTAAGATAGCTTATACAAACCAAATAGTGCTCATGTCGTAAAGAATCACAGTTAAGTATATTATTTAAAACATAACTGTCCCCTGAGAAATACTGTGATGTCAGAGAATTATACTCATTTTGGCGTGCTAGACTTCAAGTCATTTGATCGTAAGCGTAGATCCAAAATCTCCACTGTACTCATCTGCCTTGCTTTCTGAGGCAGCCTCTGCACCACTGGACCCTGTTTTGGTCCACCAAACAGTGGCTTGCTTGCCACCAAGCATGAAGGTCTAAAGACTAGAGAGAGTTCAGACACTTTGGATACTATAGGGTACTATATACTGTGACAGGATTAGAAAAGTCATTTTTCTAAGTTATCAATTTTATTTAAGTGACTGAAAAACATTCCCATATAGCTACAGGGATACAGACAATGAAAAAAAAAAAAGTGAGATTTCCAAACAGAACTCATGTTATTAATTTGTATAGTTCGGAAGACTCCATCCATAGATGATCCTAACACCTATCATTGTACAGAACAAGCTGTGGAATACAAGGACCATCCATCAGTCTGAGCAAAGAATGAAAACATATGCAGACTATGTTGCTTTTATGGTTCATACAATTGGCTTTCAATGTCTGTCTCTTCTAGTTACTAATGGTCGTATCCATTGTACTGGAAAGAAACCCTGAGCTAGAATTTCAAGACAAAGTAGATCTTGACAAACTGGTGAAAGAAGCATTTCATGAATTTCAGAAAGATGAGAGTCGACTAAAGGAAGTTGAAAAACAAGTAAGTAAAGAAAAGAGCTTTTTGTAGAATTTTTTTCTCAATTCTTCAAAGTATCCCTAAATCCCTTATCATTTAACTTACAAAACAGATATACAGAGTTCAAAACAGGAGGAAGTCTGATTTATTTGAGGAATTAATGTTACTTTTTAGTCAATTATTAGTCAATTCAGCTAAGAAGTTCTGACTAGAAAGATATCTAAGAAGAGATAAATTTCCTTATGTAGTTAGCAGTTAAAATGTGTTTTACCAGAAAGAAGCCATGGATTCCAGAAGGCTATAAAATTACATTCTGGGAGGATGGGAATGAGTAACAGGCTACACTGGTGCTGTGTACTACCTAATATAGCTCCTTCCAGGCTGTCTGTTTAATATTTTATTCTCATCCATAAAAAAGTTACCTAAATAAATAAAAATTATCAGCAAAAAGGAGAATACTGAAAATGCTGTCTGTGTTTTATATGCTGAGAAGATGCCTCAGGAAAATAAAAGAAAAACTCAAGAAGCTCATATTTTCCACAAGGAAATCTTCCTGTGAATTTATTTTTCCCTCTTGGCTGGCACTGATTTTACCTGTCAACTCTTTACAAACAAAAACTCAGATGACTCACTTACTGCTTTCCTTTGTAGGATGACATGACTTCCTTTTACAATACTCCGCCTCTGGGAAAAAGAGGAACGTGCAGCTATTTGACAAAGGTCGTGATGAATCTGCTGCTGGAAGGAGACGTCAAGCCAAGCAATGATGACCCGTGTCTGGTTAGCTAGTGAGGAAAGCGATAGAGAATTGTTAAGACAGGCTTTCCAGCAGTGTGGTGTTTGTGTTGAAGCTTAATCAAGGCAGCCATTAATGTGTGGGCTGACCATGCCGATAAAGTGGTCGCCACACCCTTGGTGGAATTATTGGACTTCTTGCATGCCATAACCAATCTAATGGTAAGAAATGCTTGTAATCAATTGAAAATAAGTTCTCATGAGTATGCCAACTACAGTAATAATCTTTAAGGAGCAGTAGTAATAGTTTATTAATTGAAAGTTTACCGCTGCATGTTTTCTGATTACATAACTCTTCAAATTGAGCCTTTGCTCATTTTGGATTAAATTCCCACCTTACTGTCAATTGAATGAATTTTCCAACTAATAACGCATACCGGGAATGAAAGTATATTGAAAAAATGGTGAATTCTTTTTAAGTAACATGCTTCTAGAACAAGATGTTAATATGCATCAAAAAGCAAAATCAACCAGCTGGTATTCTTATTCTCAAATTGCATTATTGGTAATATTTTAGAATACAGAGCTGTTGTACAATTTTTGCCTTGTAAACATTATTATGGTTTTGTATTTGTGCTAACTGTAGGGGTTGGACTAAAGTAATAAATCTATACCTTATCAAATATTTTCTTTGCACCCTTAGTAAAAATAAGTATGAACTGTTAACCTAGTTTGTACTCATAAAAACAAAATTAAAAATCATTAAATTTTATTTCTGAATTAATGAATATATCTGAATACATTCTTTGTTCTCATTTTTCTCAGTATTGAATTTATTACTCCTGAATATTTTCATTTAATTGATCAGGAGGTGAAAGAGAATCTATGGTACCTACCTTTACACATATTTTGTTACCAAATTTACTTAAGCTAATGTTAATGAAAAGATAACATAGGTTAAACATTAAAATTTCATCAGGTTATTTCCTTACTGAATGTTACAGTGAAGCCCATTAAGTTGAGCCCTGACCCCAAAGGGAGTCATTTTTCTCACTAGCCTTAACGGGAGTTTCACCTGAAAAGTCAAACTTGTCACAAAAAATACAGCCCATTTATAAAGTCTTGAAAGGATCTAAGACAGAAAGGACAAGTAGCTTAAGTGGCAAGTCAGGTTGATATCAAATAAATGAATGCAGGAGCACGTGAAAAAATCAGAAGTCGGGCACATTCCTCATAACTTTGAGGTACACTTGCAAAGAGTGTGCTGGTTGGCAAAACTGAGAAAAGTAAGGTAAAATCTTACCTTATAGAACTTTTTTGTTTTAAGAAATCAGGGAGAAAAATATTTTCAGAATCTGTTATGTATTAAGTGATTCACATGAATTACACTATCAAATTTGTATACTGATCATATGAAACAGAAATTGTTACCCTAGTTTTTCAGTTAAGAATACTAAGGTCCAAGGACTTCCCTGGTGGTGCAGTGGTTAAGAATCCGCCTTGCAATGCGGAGGACAGGGTTTGATCCCTGGCTGGGAAACTAAGATCTCTGTGCACCACAACTAGAGAGCCCACATGCTGCCACCGCTGAGCCCACAGGCCACAATTAGGGAGTCCGCGTGCTGTAGCAGAAGGTCCCGCGTGATGCAGTGGAGAGCCTGTGTGCCACAACTAAGATCCCATGCTGCTAAATAAATGAATATTAAGAAATAAATTATACTGTCCGGATTATGTAATAAACTCCTCCACTTTTATGGTATGAAAAGAATTGAGATTTGTGTCTATAGTACAGAATCTATGTACTTTAAATAATATTGTAGAATCTGTGTATATTTCATTAATCTGCTGCAGACTCTGATTTTTCTTCTCTCTAGTGGCACTGTAGTGTTAGAATGGCACATTTCCAGGTAAAATCTACAAGGGAGAAGCCAGCAACAGTTGATTCAGACTATGGGAAGTGACCCAGTTTAGGAGGAGTTCTCCTAGCTTCTACAAGAATTCTTGCTTTAGGCTATCTTTTCTGATTGCACTGTCTCTGATTCCAGACCAATCACTGGTTTTTGTCCAGACCCATCATCTTACTGGATTACAATCCACTTCTGCAAGCTGTAAATGCTGTGAGTGCTTATTGCTCAAAGAGAGTTCCTCACTAGTCATTCGAATTGTTTTTAATTTGATTCAGAGAAATTGATGAAATAAAGAACATAAATCTGGCTCTTAAGAAAATTCCACTAGTAACATAATAGGAAATAAAAGTGGTATCATTGAAATAAGTGTTTTATCTCCAATGGTCAATAATTTAAAAGAGCTAGAACAACTTATATTTGGCAGTGTGGATGTATTTGAATACTTCAGTCAGACTGTACAGTCACCCCACAGTGTCCACAGCAAATTAGTTCCAGGACCCTCANCTGTTACTCCAGGTATTTCTTGACTTCCTACTTTTGCATTCCATTCCCCCCAAAAAAGGACATCTTTTTTGGGTGTTAATTATAGAACATCTTGTAGATCTTCATTGAACCATTCAATTTCAGTTTCTTCAGCATTACTGGTTGGGGTATAGACTTGGATTACTGTGATATTGAATGGTTTGCCTTAGAAACAAACAGCGATCATTCTTTCATTTTTGAGATTGCATCCAAGTACTGTATTTCAGAGTCTTTGTTGACTATGATGGTTACTCCATTTCTTCTAAGGGATTCTTGTCCACAGTAGTAGATATAATGGTAATCTAAGTTAAATTTGCTCATACCAGTCCATTTTAGTTCACTGATTCCTAAGATGTCAATGGTCACTCTTGCCATCTCCTGTTTGACCTCTTCCAATTTGCCTTTGATTCATGGACCCAACATTCCAGGTTCCTATGCAATATTGCTCTTTACAGCATCGGACTTAACTTCCATCACCAGTCACATCCACAACTGGATGTTGTTTTTGCTTTGGCTCCATCTCCCTTCATTCTTTTTTGGAGTTATTTCTCCACTGATCTCCAGTAATGCTACTGGGCACTTACCAACTGGGGGAGTTCATCTTTCAGTGTCCTATTTTTTGCCCTTTTATACAGTTCATGGGGTTCTCAAGGCAAAAATACTGAAGTGGTTTGCCATTCCCTCCTCCACTAGACCATGTTTTGTCAGAACTCTCCACCATGACCCGTTCGTCTTGGGTGGCTTTACACGGCATGGCTCGTAGTTTCATTTAGTTAGACAAGGCTGTGGTCCATGTGATCAGATTGGTTAGTTTTCTGTGATTGTAGTTTTGAGTCTGTCTGCCCTCTGATGAGTCTCCCCTGGTGGCTCAGACAGTAAAAGTGTCTGCCTACAATGGGGAGACCTGGGTTCGATCATTGGGTTGGGAAAATCCCCTAGAGAAGGAAATGGCAATCCACTGCAGTACTATTGCCTGGAAAATCCCATGGACAGAGGAGCCTGGTAGGCTACAGTCCAAGGGGTCGCAAAGAGTTGGACACGACTGAGTGACTTCNTGTCTGCCCTCTGATGAGTCTCCCCTGGTGGCTCAGACAGTAAAAGTGTCTGCCTACAATGGGGAGACCTGGGTTCGATCATTGGGTTGGGAAAATCCCCTAGAGAAGGAAATGGCAATCCACTGCAGTACTATTGCCTGGAAAATCCCATGGACAGAGGAGCCTGGTAGGCTACAGTCCAAGGGGTCGCAAAGAGTTGGACACGACTGAGTGACTTCACTTTCACTTTCACAATCTTTGATGACTCAGTTCAGTTCAGCTCAGTTCACTCAGTCATGTCCAGCTCTTTGCGACCCCATGAATCACAGCATGCCAGGCCTCCCTGTCCATCACCAACTCCCAGAGTTCACTTAGACTCAGGTCCATCTGGTCAGTGATGCCATCCAGCCATCTCATCCTCTCTTGTCCCCTTCTCCTCCTGCCCCCAATCTCTCCCAGCATCAGAGTCTTTTCCAGTGAGTCAGCTCTTCACATGAGGTGGCCAAAGTACTGGAGTTTCAGCTTCAGCATCATTCCCTCCAAAGAAATCCCAGGGCTGATCTCCTTCAGAATGGACTGGTTGGATCTCCTTGACTACAAAAATACTAATCATAGTCATAAAAAAGAAAATGATCATCATAAACCTGTACTGAGTGGTCACTACAGGCCAGGTACTTTGCAAGAATCTATGCTCAAATTATATTAGATAATAAAATATTCCTACGAGTTAGGTACTGATTAATATTTCCATTATCAAGATGAGGAAACAAAGGCTTGGAGAAGGAAATGGCAACCCACTCCAGTGTTCTTGCCTGGAGAATCCCAGGGACGGGGGAGTCTGGTGGGCTACCATCTATGGGGTCGCACAGAGTCGGACACGACTGAAGTGACTTAGCAGCAGCAGCCACACTGAACTTGTCAGAATTTCCTGAACACAGTGTGTCATTTTCTAATTACCTTGGCATTTGTGTTCACTTTAGCAGGGCAGCTGTTTCTCATCCAGATGCTACCATTCTCCTTCCTTAAGTACATAAACACACACACACACACACACACACACACACACACACTTTTTGCTACAAAAAAACCCCAAACCTTTATTCAATCTTTAAAAGCCTCTCAAGTTTCCCCCCAGTCCTCTGATCCCTCAGTAAAGACCTGGGTCACTCCTTTTTGATCCCAGAATTTGGGATCACAGAACATATCATGGAAAAGACTGTGAGCTCTTGGCATATGTTCAAGAAGTGTTTGATGTGTGAATGACTGAGTGAGTGAATGAATGAAGGTTGTTGCAGTGGCTTAGTCCTGTGAAGGGCGAGGTGGTTGGCACCTGGCTCTCATTCTCTCAAGATCACACTCACCTATACAGATGGACCCAATGTTCCTAAGAGCGGGGCCTAAGGGTTCCTTTTCAGCAGTCTGCTTCATGGCTCCTATATACTGTATAGTTGTACAGAGCCTCTGGGCATATACCTGGGCAGTGAATAATCACCCACTGATTAACTGTGTTCATCAAAACTATTCAGTATCTTGATATGTGAAATAGTCATGCAAAGTGTGAACAGCCATCATTAGGAGAATGATCCACTGAGTGGACTGCCACAGGGGAAAAGAGGGTGGTTGAAAATGATACTGATGGTAAAATTTTAAGGCAGAATGGGCATTTTCACTTCTGATCTTTCCTTTCCTATTTCATGCACTGTGAGGTTAATAACTGTGTTGTCTAAAAAAGTTCTGGGAAGAAAAAAAAAGAAGCTCAGTTGGACTGTTTTGTAAGTAGGGCCAATAAGTTTGGCACTTGTCCTGCCATAATGGGAGGGTTTTAGTGACAGAGTGACACAGCTTGATTTAAACCCTGGAAATAAAGTTTAGGCAGCAGGGTAGAGGACAGAATGGACATGCAGGCGGAAGCTTTCCCGAATGTTCTGACAAGAGATGAGTCGTACCAAGACTGGAAGAGTCCTAGATTCAGGCTTCTCAACTCTTGTACATCCTGCTCTTCCCTGAACATCCACCACCGTGGGCTCTCATAGGTCAGTGACCACAGGGCTTTGTATTTTACTTACTCATTGGCTCTCACCTTCCCTCTGGGTCACTAACCCCTAGCATGTTGCTAGACTATGGTAAGCTTTAGTGAGTGAAAAGACAGTGTCAGGGAGGATAGAGCAGAGGCGATAATACCCACGATGTATTTGGGATGAAGATCTGGTAGGTCCCGGGGCTTGAGAGACAGCAAGATTTGGGTCTCAGCCCTGGGCAGGCAGTAAATGGGCTGCATAAGAGAAATTTGTAGACAGGGAATTTTGCAAGTTGGGTTTTTGATATGTTGACTTAAATAGGCAGATGGAATTTCAAATGGAAATTTCAACAAGAAAGCTAGAAGTAAAAGGCTGTCACTAGAGGCTTCCCTGGTGGCTCAGTGGTAAAGAATCCACCTGCCAGTGGAGGGGACATGGGTTTGATCCCTGGTCTGGGAAGTTACCGCATGCCANCTACAAAAATACTAATCATAGTCATAAAAAAGAAAATGATCATCATAAACCTGTACTGAGTGGTCACTACAGGCCAGGTACTTTGCAAGAATCTATGCTCAAATTATATTAGATAATAAAATATTCCTACGAGTTAGGTACTGATTAATATTTCCATTATCAAGATGAGGAAACAAAGGCTTGGAGAAGGAAATGGCAACCCACTCCAGTATTCTTGCCTGGAGAATCCCAGGGACGGGGGAGTCTGGTGGGCTACCATCTATGGGGTCACACAGAGTCGGACATGACTGAAGCGACTTAGCAGTAGCAGTGTTGGGAGAAGTGGAAGGAAAAACTGCTAATGAATACATGGTTTCTTTTGAGAATGATAAAATTGACTGTGGTGATAACTGTATAACTCTGTGACTATATTAAAAAATAATTGTGTACTTTATGAATGAAAAATGTATAATTTATTATGTGAATTAAGTGATATGTAAATTATACCTCAATAAGCCTGCTATGTAAACAGCCTAAGGCATATGCCAAAATATTATTGATGGAAAATATTTGTAATATAAAAATTGATGCAATAACAAAGATTTGTACTTAAATTCTAAATTATATTATCCTGAAAGTGAACAAGGGAAAAACAAGGCGAAAGGGAAGGTGTTAAATTCTTCATACATCTAATGGAAGTCAGGAGACATTGAGATAATTATAGCCTTGATTGGAGCAAAAACTAAAATATAACCATTAATACTACTGAAAATAAAATATATATCCTCCAAATGAAAAGAAAATAGAAACAAGAAGGGATTACACTTGGATGTTAACTAGTTACCCCACAACTATGGCATTAGGAGTGATTTTTATTTCCTCTTTGATGCATGTGTGTGCTCACTTGTGGCTGATTCTTTGCAATCCTATGGACTGTTGCCTGTCAGGCTCCTCTGTCCATAGGATTTTGCAGCCAAGAATACTAGAGTGGATTGCCATTTCCTCCTCCAGGGAATCTTCCTGACCCAGAAATGAAACCCACATCTCCTACATTGGCTGGCAAATTCTTTACCACTGAGCCATCTGGGGAGGTCCAAGCCATGAAACTCACTAGTTACTTCACAACTCTGGCACTATGAGTGATTTTTATTTCCTCTTGATTTTCCACATTTTCTACAAAAGTTTGTTTTATCTTTGTGTAAGTCTGCTTACCTTTGTGACCTTAACTTTTTTAAAATCGAATTTAATTTACTTATGTATTCATTTATGGTTAATTTTAATATGTTAATAAATTCAAATAATTTAATTTTCAAAAGATACAGAAAGTATAGTGAAAAGACTCGCTGCTACCAGTGTACTCAGTCCCCCGGCCACCACCACAAGCATGGAGGCTACAAATATTATCAGTTACTTCCTGGGTATCTTTGTGAAAATACTAGATGCATATATATTAATTCTTTTCTGTCTTTTTAATACAAATACAGGGTAACATACACATTGTTGCATACTTTCCTGTTTTTATTCAACAATATATCTTAAAGATTGTTTCATATTAGTATGTGCAGAGCTTCCTTTTTCTTTTTAATGGATACATGGTAGCCCACTGTATGCCTTACCATAATTTATTTCAGTTCAGTTCAGTTTGGTCGCTCAGTCATGTCTGACTCTTTGCGACCCCATGAATTGCAGCACACCAGGCCTCCCTGTCCATCACCAACTCCTGGAGTTCACTCAGACTCATGTCCATCAAGTCGGTGATGTCATCCAGCCATCTCATCCTCTGTCGTCCCCTTCTCCTCCTGCCCCCAGTCCCTCCTAGCATCAGGGTCTTTTCCAATGAGTCAGCTCTTCGGATGAGGTGGCCAAAGTATTGGAGTTTCAGCTTCAACATCAGTCCTTCCAATGAACACCCAGGACCGATCTCCTTTAGAATGGACTGGTTGGATCTCCTTGCAGTCCAAGGGACTCTCAAGAGTCTTCTCCAACACCACAGTTCAAAAGCATCAATTCTTTGGCACTCAGCTTTCTTCACAGTCCAACTCTCACA
>SJYX01002535.1:39534-65439 GCA_006410675.1 Oreotragus oreotragus
TTCTGCCATAAGGGTGGTGTCATCTGCATATCTGAGGTTATTGATACTTCTCCCAGAAATCTTGATTCCATCTTGTGCTTCATCCAGCCCAGCATTTCTCCTGATGTACTCTGCCTATAAGTTAAATAAGCAGGGTGATAATATACAGCAGTGACATACTCCTTTTCCTATTTGGAACCAGTCTGTTGTTCCATGTCCAGTTCTAACTGTTGCTTCCTGACCTGCATATAGGTTTCTCAAGAGGCAGGTCAGGTGGTCTGGTATTCCCATCTCTTTCAGAATTTTCCACAGTTTATTGTGATCCACACAGTCAAAGGCTTTGGCATAGTTAATAAAGCAGAAATAGATGTTTTTCTGGAACTCTCTTGCTTTTTCCATGATCCAGCAGATGTTGGCAATTTGATCTTTGGTTCCTCTGCCTTTTCTAAAATTAGCTTGAACATCTGGAAGTTCATGGTTCATGTATTGCTGAAGCCTGGCTTGGAGAATTTTGAGCATTACTTTACTAGCATTGAGATGAGTGCAACTGTGTGGTAGTTTGAGCATTTTGTGGGGTCTTCCCTGGTGGCCCAGAGGTTAAAGGGTCTGCCTGCAAGGTGGGAGACCTGGGTAAATCCCTGGGTCGGGAAGATCCCCTGGAGAAGGAAATGGCAACCCACTCCAGTATTCTTGCCTGGAGAATTCCATGAACAGAGGAGCCTAGTAGGTTACAGTCCATGGGGTCACAAACAGTTGGACATGACTGAGCGAGTTCACTTTCAGTTTTCTTGGGGATTGGAATGAAAACTGATCTTTTCCAGTCCTGTGCCCACTGCTGAGTTTTCCAAATTTGCTGGCATATTGAGTGCAGCACTTTCACAGCATCATCTTTCAGGGTTTGAAATAGCTCAACTGGAGTTCCATCACCTCCACTAGCTTTGTTCGTAGTGATGCTTTCTAAGGCCCACTTGACTTCACATTCCAAGATGTCTGGCTTTAGATGAGTGATCACACCATCATGATTATCTGAGTCATGAAGCTCTTTTTTGTACAGTTCTGTGTTTTCTTGCCACCTCTTCTTAATATCTTCTGCTTCTGTTAGGGCCATACCATTTCTGTCCTTTATTGAGCCCATCTTTGCATGAAATGTTCCCTTGGTATCTCTAATTTTCTTGAAGAGATCTCTAGTCTTTCCCATTCTGTTGTTTTCCTCTGTTTCTTTGCATTGATCGCTGAAGAAGGCTTTCTTATCTCTCCTTGCTATTCTTTGGAACTGTGCATTCAGATGCTTATATCTTTCCTTTTCTCCTTTGCTTTTCACTTCCCTTTTTTCACAGCTATTTGTAAGGCCACCTCAGACAGCCATTTTGCTTTTAATAATAATTTAGCCTCATATAAAACACATTACTCTTATAATTGGCAAGAAAAGCAAAGAGATTATAGAGGAAAAACTATCTTTTAATCTCAGGCTCTTCTTCCTCACAAAAATGTATTGAGTCATGGTTTATCTATAAGACATGGTGCTAAGCTTAGATCCTATCCAAAAGAATCTTTTGGATTCTAGAACAGCCAGTAAGACATGTATCTTTATTCATACCTCTATGATAGCACATATACTTTTGCTATAAACAGTGATGACAGATTAATAAAGATAAATAAAAGGTAGGGACTCAGGGATAAAGAATCTGTCTGCAGTGCAGGAGACTCAGGAGATAGAAGTTCGATCCCTGGGTTGGGAAGATCCCCTGGAACCCACTCCAGTATTCTTGCTGGGAAAATCCCATGGACAGAGGAGCCTGACAGGATAGAGTCCATGTCGCAAAAAGTCAGACACGATTGAAGTGACTAAGCACCCAGCACCAGTACAAAATAGTATTGAAACAGATGATTGAGGTCAGAATATAGACCCTTAATTATAGGCTTAATTATATCAACTTAAAATCTGTTTAAAATGGGAAGCTCCCGATATTTTTTTGAGTACGGGAGTCTCTACATTCCATTTTCAGATGATAGATCTGGCTGTGATGTATTTAAAAAGTATTTAACTGGGGACCTGTTCAAGGATGGGAGAACGTATCTATTAAAGAGAGATGGGAACCTGAACAGACCTAAATTAAGACTTTGATCAGGTTGTCTTTGATCAGCCTACCGAGTTTTCTCTCAGAATATAATACTTTAATGTTTGTCTGGTTTCATTCACATAGGACACTCAGTTCAGTTCTGTTCAGTCACTCAGTTATGTCCAACTCTTTGCGACCCCATGAATTGCAGCATGCCAGGCCTCTCTGTCCATCACCTACTCCCGGAGTTCACCCAAACTCATGTGCATAGAGTCGGTGATGCCATCCAGCCATCTCATCCTCTGTTGTCTTCTTCTCCTCCTGCCCCCAATCTCTCCCAGCATCAGTCTTTTCCAATGAGTCAACTCTTCGCATGAGGTGGCCAAAGTATTGGAGTTTCAGCCTCAGCATCAGTCCTTCCAATGAACACCCAGGACTGGTCTCCTTTAGGATGGACTGGTTGGATCTCCTTGCAGTCCAAGGGACTCTCAAGAGTCTTCTCCAACACCACAGTTCAAAAGCATCAGTTCTTCAGTGCTCAGCTTTCTTCACACTGCTGCTGCTGCTGCTGCTGCTGCTGCTGCTAAGTTGCTTCAGTCATGTCTGACTCTGTGCAACCCCATAAACGGCAGCCCACCGGGCTCCCCCATCCATGGGATTCTCCAGGCAAGAACACTGGAGTGGGTTGCCATTTCCTTCTCCAATGCATGAAAGTGAAAAGTGAAAGTGAAGTTCCTCAGTCTATTCCCAAATACATGCTCCACCCTGCTCCACTGTTTTCCAAGGCCTAGCTCAAAAACTTTGGGGAAAGAATTTCCTTCATTTCCCTCAGCTAAAATGAACTGCTTCCAGAGCATTTTATCTGTAACTTACTGGTGCTACTTAATCATTCTCCCCCCACCAAGCGGTAAACTTCTCTAGGTAAAGCATTACTCATTATTTATCCTGTTTTTCCAGAAATTTAGTACACTGCCTGATACATACTAAGCACTCTACATAAACTGTTGAATTATACTGGCACAGTGGAAAGTGCATGGGTTTGGGGAGTTAGACTTAAGGACTCAATCGCAACTTAGCCACTCACTCATTGGCTATATGATTATGAATAGGTATTTAACTTTTCTTATCTACAAAATAAAACTTCTTGCAAATTGTTGTGAAGCTCTGAGATCAGTACCTAGTGAAGTATACAGTGCATAATGTATAGTCAATGAATAATAGTCAAAATAATGGCTCCAGAAATTTTTTTAGTCTCAGGTAAAAGAGCAGATGCTGGGAGGGATTGGGGGCAGGAGGAAAAGAGGAAGACAGAGGATGAGATGGCTGGATGGCATCACTGACTCGATGGACATGAATCTGAGTGAACTCCGGGAGTTGGTGATGGACAAGGAGGCCTGATATGCTGTGATTCATGGGGTCACAAAGAGTCAGACACGACTGAGCAGCTGAACTGAACTGAACTGAACTGAAAAGAACAGATATCTTGTATTTTTATTTATGTTGTTATCTATGCTCAGTTATGACTCTTCTTTGTTGAGGGATATCAATGTATGCACTCAACAAACATTTCTGAATGCCTACTAATGTTAAGCATTGAGTATAAAAAATGAGGAAAGCATGGTCTCTATAATTAGGATAATTATTTCAAAATCCTTTTAGTAACAGGATCTCCTCTCCTTGTCTTTACTATCCAAGAAAGAAGGACATTGCAAAATTTCTGGTCCTTATATGTCACCCTGTTGCATTGTATAATTTCATATTTCCTATATTAATTGAAAAAAAACTTACTAACTATCCTGTGGCAGGCATTGTTCTAAAAGAAACAGAAAAAAAAAAACAAACAGAACTTGAAGAAGGTATTTCAGAGCATCTTCTTCTTGTTTTTAAAAACAAGCAAGAAGAGTATTACTAAGTTTTTCTACCACATATGCATCTCTATTACACTGCATAATTTTATCCTTACCTATAGCCTTCTGTAGATGAAACTGAGTAGAATCTGATAAAATGATCCAGTCTTTACTATCTCTCATGTTGTTTGTTGGCTTTTAATCTTGTGTTATGGTCACTTGAAGATTTAGTCATCCATGTACCAACAATTCTGGGGATAAAATAAAAGACATGTCATTAGATGATTAACCTTTTCTGGACTTTCACCAACATTACTGCTAGTTCTTTTTCTACTTCAGAATTCTTTTAGCAATCTAAATTACTGACTCAGCCATCCTATTTACTAATAACAAAGCTAAAGGTTTTAAATTATATATACTAAAGTCTGTTAAAACTTTTGAGTGTGAACTGTAGCCCATCCTAGAAAATTCTCTAATTTAATTGTATTTCATTGTAGTTAAACTTATAAACATTTTATAGAATCATACAGTTAGACAAAATGTTATAAAATAATTTCATAGTTAAGAGCAAGCAACCACTTCCCCGAAATACCTTTCCTCCTCTTGAGTTTACTCTTCTCCTCCTTGATTTAAGGTTTATTTTTACCACAGAACTAATTGATAAAGATGCCCTTGCTTGGTTATAAAATAGGATGTCACAATTAGATTTTTAAAATATTTCCTAATTATAATTGTTACTCCCTTGCTTCCAAAATAAAGGAGTAAAATTCGAATACTGCATAAAGAACTGTCTTCTACTAGTCACAGTTCTATAAAAGGTTCAGTAATCATCAGAAATTTAGGAAAGTAATAGGACCACACAGGCAGTCAAATTAGAGTAATTTGCTGAGTTCAGAAGCTAATAGCTAAGCAGCTTCATAGGCTGCACTCAATACCAAATTGCACTGTCAGTCTGTATTGTCTGTACAGACTGTACTTACTGACTTTAGTTTTCAAACAAAAATAAAATTCTGAACAAGGTAAGAAAGCTTCAGAATAAGTAAGGAAAAAGAAGTTCAGGTACAGCCAGGTTCTGGCCTAGTTAAAAATTCAGATACCTTGCTACTCCATGAATTAAACTCCAATACTGGAGGCAGTCATAAGATGGCGGAGGAATAGGACAGGGAGATCGCTTTCTCCCCCACAAATTCATCAAAAGAACATTGGAACAGTGAGTAAATTCCACAAAACAACTTTTGAATGCTGGCAGAGGACATCAGGCACCCAGAAAAGCAGCCCGTTGTCTTCGAAAGGAGGTAGGAAAAAANGTCATAAGATGGCGGAGGAATAGGACAGGGAGATCGCTTTCTCCCCCACAAATTCATCAAAAGAACATTGGAACAGTGAGTAAATTCCACAAAACAACTTTTGAATGCTGGCAGAGGACATCAGGCACCCAGAAAAGCAGCCCGTTGTCTTCGAAAGGAGGTAGGAAAAAATATAAAAGACAAAAAGAGAGACAAAAGAGGTAGGAACAAGCTCTGTCCGGGGAAGGGAGTCTTAAAAAGAGAGAAGTTTCCAAACACCAGGAAACACTCTCACTGCTGAGTCTGTGGAGAGCCTTGGAACCACAGAGGGCAGCATAACCAGGAGGAAAAATAGAAATAATGAAAACCCATAGATTATGTGCCCAGCGGTAACTCCCCCAGCGGAGAAGCAGGGCAGACGTCTGCATCCTCCACTAGCAAGAGGGGGCTGGGCAGGGAGGCACAGGCTGCGTGGCTTAGAGTAAGGACCAGGCCTAAATGCCCCAAGGGCAATCTGAGGGAACTAACTTGGGCTAGCAAAGCAGACTGTGGGATAGCTACCACGCAAAAAGCCCTAACCTAAGACACCATCAGGCCCACTCACAGAACTTAGGACTGAGGAGAGCTAGCCAGCTGCAAACCATCCCCCTCGGGTAACAGGCAGCCAGAGCCAGAAGGGGGCAATCACGGCCCCAGAGAGGCATCATCTACTAAACTGCAAGCAGGCTTCGTTGCTAACTAAGACTTCTTGGGATTCTGGACGGTCAACATCTGCCTGAGAAGGTGCGCCAGTTGTACACCCAGAAAACCGAACAGCAGGTCCGGGGAGGCAATAAGTCGCAGAGACTGCGCTCACCAAACACCTGGTCACCTGAGCTGATTAGACCTGGAAGGGCACAAAATGCCGGCCCAACCGAGTCTGCACCTCTGAGGACTACCCGAGTACCTGAACCTGAGTGGCTTAGATTTGGGAAGTGCATACAACCCAGGGCCGGCCTCAGACAGTTCCCGGCAGAGCAACTTACAGCCTAAGCAGTGTTCACAGGGAGAGCACACACACCACGAGCGGGGGGCAAACCCAGTGTGGCCGAGACACTGCAAACACACACCAGTGTTGTTTGTTTGCATCGTCCCTCCCTCCCCAAGCACGACTGAACAAGTGAGCCTAAAGTGTCCACCACCGCCCCCTTGTGTGAGGGTGGAAATTAGACACTGAAGAGACCAGCAAACAGAAGAAGCTAAAACAGAGGGAACCTCCTCGGAAGTGACAGGTGCAATAGATTAAAACCCTATAGTTAGTACCGACTACATAGGAAAGGGCCTATAGATCTTGAGAAATATAAGCTGGATCAAGGAACTATCCGAAAATGAACTGACCCCACACTGCCCACAACAACACCAGAGAAAGTCCTAGATATATTTTTACTATCATTTTTTTAAATTTTTAAGTCCTCTATTATTCCTTTAACTTTCGTGTTTATAACCTACTATTTCTTTGCAAAAAAACAGAGGCTCTATTTTTTAAAGCAAACTTCATATATATATATTTTATAATTTTTGTAACTTTGTTTTTTTTCTTTAATACTGTAGTTTTGAAAATCCAACCTCTACTCTAGATTTTTAATCTTTGCTTTTTGGTATTTGTTATCAATTTTGTACCTTTAAGAACTCAATCTTCAGTACCCATTTTTACTTGGGAGCAAAATTACTGGCTTGACTACTCTCTCCNATATATTTTATAATTTTTGTAACTTTGTTTTTTTTCTTTAATACTGTAGTTTTGAAAATCCAACCTCTACTCTAGATTTTTAATCTTTGCTTTTTGGTATTTGTTATCAATTTTGTACCTTTAAGAACTCAATCTTCAGTACCCATTTTTACTTGGGAGCAAAATTACTGGCTTGACTACTCTCTCCCCCTTTGGACTCTCCTTTTTCTTCATCAGGTTGCCTCTATCTCCTCCCTCCTCCTTCTCTTCTCTACCCAATTCTGTGAATCTCTTTGTGTGTTCTGGACGGTGGAACTGTACCCAGATTACTGTACCCAGCAAGGAGTTCATTCCAATATGAAGGAGAAATCAAAAGCTTTACAAACAAAAGCTGAGAGAATTCAGCACCACCAAACCTGCTCTCCAACAAATGCTAAAGGATCTTCTCTAGACAGGAAACACAAAAAGGGAGTATAAATCAGATAAAATAGATTTTAAAACAAAGGCTGTGAAAAGAGACAAAGAAGGACACTACATAATGATTAAATGATCAATCCAAGAAGAAGATATAACAATTATAAATATATATGCACCCAATATAGGAGCACTGCAATATGTAAGACAAATGCTAACAAGTATGAAAGGGGAAATTAACAATAACACAACAATGGTGGGAGACTTCAATGTCCCACTCACACCTATGGATAGATCAACTAAACAGAAAATTAACAAGGAAATACAAACTTTAAATGATACAATAGACCAGTTAGACCTAATTGATATCTGTAGGACATTTCACCCCAAAACAATGAATTTCACCTTTTTCTCAAGCACACGTGGAACCTTCTCCAGGATAGATCACATCCTGGGCCATAAATCTAGCCTTGGTAAATTCCAAAAAATTGAAATCATTCCAAGCATCTTTTCTGACCACAATGCAATAAGACTAGATCTCAATTACAGGAGAAAAACTATTAAAAATTCCAACATATGGAGGCTGAACAACACGCTGCTGAATAACCAACAAATCATAGAAGAAATCAAAAAAGAAATCAAAATATGCATAGAAATGAATGAAAATGAAAACACAACAACCCAAAACCTGTGGGACACTCTAAAAGCAGTGCTAAGGGGAAGGTTCATAGCAATATACACATACCTCAAGAAACAAGAAAAAAGTCAAATAAATAACCTAACTCTACACCTAAAGCAACTAGAAAAGGAAGAAATGGAGAACCCCAGAGTTAGTAGAAGGAAAGAAATCTTAAAAATTAGGGCAGAAATAAATGCAAAAGAAACAAAAGAGACCATAGCAAAAATCAACAAAGCCAAAAGCTGGTTNACATCTAGGCCCTTAAATCTACTTCTCACTTCCACTGTATAATCATAAGGGATTTGATTTAGGTCATACCTGAATGGTCTAGTAGTTTTCCTCACCTACTTCAATTTAAGTCTGAATTTGGCAATAAGGAGTTCATGATCTGAGCCCACAGTCAGCTCTTGGTCTTGTTTTTGTTGATTGTATAGAGCTTCTCCATCTTTGGCTGCAAAGAATATAATCAGTCTCATTTCGATGTTGACCATCTGGTGATGTCCAAGTGTAGAGTCTTCTCGTGTGTTGTTGGAAGAGAGTGTTTACTATGACCAGTGCATTTTCTTGGCAAAACTCTATTAGCCTTTGCCCTGCTTCATTCTGTACTCCAAGGCCAAATTTGCCTGTTACTCCAGGTATTTCTTGACTTCCTACTTTTGCATTCCAGTCCCCTATAATGAAAAGGACATCTCTTTGGGGTTTTAGTTCTAAAAGGTCTTGTAGGTCTTCATAGAATTGTTCAACTTCAGCTTCTTCAGCATTACTGGTTGGGGCATAGACTTGGATACTGTCATATTGCATGATTTGCCTTGGAAACGAACAGAGATCATTCTGTCATTTTTGAGATTACATCCACGTACTGCATTTCAGACGCTTTTGTTGACCATGATGGCTACTCCATTTCTTCTGAGGGATTCCTGCAGTAGTAGATATAATGGTCATCTGAGTTAAATTCACCCATTCCAGTCCATTTTAGTTAACTGATTCCTAGAATGACGACATTCACTCTTGCCATCTCTTGTTTGACCACTTCCAACCTACACTGAATCCAAGCTCTACCTAAGAGCTAACAAGTTCCAGAGAAAGACATACCTTGAAAATTCTCCAGCAACACAAGAACATAGTTCTAACATAGTCCTGAGCTTCAATATACAGGCTGCCCAAAATCACACCAAGCCCATAGACATTTCAAAACTCACTACTGGACAGTTCATTGCACTCCAGAGAGAAGAAATCCAGCTCCACCCACCAGAGCACTGAGGCAGGCTTCCCTAACCAGGAAACTTTGACAAGCCACTCATCCAACCTCACTCACAGGGAGGAACCTCCACAATAAAGAAGAATCACAAACTGCCAGAATACAGAAGGGCATCCCAAACACAGCAATCTAAACAAGATGAAAAGGCAAACAAATACTCAGCAGGTAAAGGAATATGATAAATGCTCACCAAACCAAACAAAAGAGGAGGACATAGGGAGTCTACCTGAAAAATAATTTAGAATAATGATAGTAAAAATGATCCAAAATCTTGAAAACAAAATGGAGTTACAGATAAATAGCCTAGCCCATAGACATTTCAAAACTCACTACTGGACAGTTCATTGCACTCCAGAGAGAAGAAATCCAGCTCCACCCACCAGAACACTGAGGCAGGCTTCCCTAACCAGGAAACTTTGACAAGCCACTCATCCAACCTCACTCACAGGGAGGAACCTCCACAATAAAGAAGAATCACAAACTGCCAGAATACAGAAGGGCATCCCAAACACAGCAATCTAAACAAGATGAAAAGGCAAACAAATACTCAGCAGGTAAAGGAATATGATAAATGCTCACCAAACCAAACAAAAGAGGAGGACATAGGGAGTCTACCTGAAAAATAATTTAGAATAATGATAGTAAAAATGATCCAAAATCTTGAAAACAAAATGGAGTTAAGGATAAATAGCCTGGAGACAAGGATTGAGAAGATGCAAAAAATGTTTAACAAAGACCTAGAAGAAATAAAAAAGAGTCAATCAATAATGAATAACACAATAAATGAGATTTGAAAAAAAACAAAACACAACACTCTGGAGGGAACCAATAGCAGAAGATAGGATAAGTGAGGTGGAAGACAGAATGGTTGAAATAAATGAAGCAGAGATGGAAAAATAATTAAAAGAAATGAGGACAACCTCATAGACTTCTTGGACAATGTCAAATGCCCCAACATTCGAATCATAGGAGTCCCAGAAGAAGAAGACAAAAAAGAAGGCCATGAGAAAATATTTGAGGAGATAATAGTTGAAAACTTCCCTAAAATGGAGAAGGATATAGCCACTCAAGTCCACAAAACCCAGAGAGTCCCAAACAGGATTAAACCCAAGGCAAAACACCCCAAGACACATATTAATCAAATTAACAAAGATCAAACACAAAGAAGAAATATTAAAAGCAGCAAGCAAAAAACAACAAATAATACACAAGGGGATTCCCATAAAGATAACAGCTGATCTTTCAATAGAAACTCTTCAAGCCAGAAGGGAATGGCAGGACATACTTAAAGTGATGAAAGAAAATAACCTACAGCCCAGATTACTGTACCCAGCAAGGATCACATTCAAATATGAAGGAGAAATCAAAAGCTTTACAGACAAGCAAAAGTTGAGAGAATTCACCACCACCAAGCCAGCTCTTCAACAAATGTTAAACAATCTTCTCTAGACAGGGAACACAGAAAAGGTGTATAAAAGAGAACCCAAAACAACAAAGTAAATGACAATGGGATCCTATTTAGCAATAATTGCCTTAAAAATAAATGGATTGAATGCCCCAACCAATAGACAAAGACTGGATGAATGGCTACAGAAAAAAGACCCCTAAGCGTCTGCCTCCAATGCGGAGACCTGGGTTCGATCCCTGGNACTGGACCCAGCAAGGATCTCATTCAAATATGAAGGAAAAATCAAATGCTTTACAGACAAGCAAAAGCTGAGAGAATTCAGCACCACCAAATCAGCTCTCCAACAAATGCTAAAGTATTTTCTCTAGACAGGAAACACAAAAAGGGTGTATAAACTCAAACCCAAAACAATAAAGTAAGTGGCAACAGGATCATACTTATCAATAATTACCTTAAATGTAAATTGGTTGAATGCCCCAACCAAAAGACAAAGACTGGCTGAATGGATACAAAAAGAAGACCCCTATATATGTTGTCTATAAGAGACCCATCACAAAGCAAGGGACACATACAGACTGAAAGAGAAGGGCTGGAAAAAGATATTCCATGCAAATGGAGACCAAAAGAAAGCAGGAGTAGCAATACTCATATCTGATAAAATAGACTTTAAAACAAAGGCTGTGAAAAGAAACAAAAAAGGGCACTACCTAATGATCAAAGGATCAATCCAAGAAGAAGATATAACAATTATAAATATATATGCGCCCAATGTAGGAGCACCACAATATGTAAGGCAAATGCTAACAAGTATGAAAAGGGAAATTAACAGTAACACAATATAGTGGGAGACTTTAATACTCTACTCACACATATAGATAGATCAGCTAAACATAAAATTAGCAAGGACACACAAACTTTAAATGATACAATAGACCAGTTAGACCTAACTGATATCTATAGGACATTTCAACCCCAAACAATGAATTTCATCTTTTCCTCAAGTGCACACAGAACTTTCTTTGGATAGATCACATACTGGGCTATAAATCTAGCCTTGGTAAATTCAAAAAAAAAATTGAAATCATTCCAAGCATCTTTTCCAATCACAATGCAGTAAGATTAGATGTCTACAAATACTAACAAGTGTGAAAGGGGAAATTAACAATAACACAATAATAGTGGGAGACTTTAATACCCCCACTCACACCCATGGATAGATCAACTGAACAGAAAATTAAGGAGGAAACATAAACTTTAAATGATATAATAGACCAGTTAGACCAAATTGATATCTATAGGACATATCATCCCAAAACAATAAATTTCACCTTTTTCTCAAGCGCACACGGAACCTTCTCCAGGATAGATCACATCTTGGGCCATAAATCTAGCCTTGGTAAATTCAAAATAATTGAAATCATTCCAAGCATCTTTTCTGACCACAATGCATTAAGATTAGATCTCAATTACAGGAAAAAAACTATTAAAAATTCCAACATATGGAGGCTGAACACTATCTCTTATACACATCTAGATGTGTATAAGAGACAGNATCATTCCAAGCATCTTTTCTGACCACAATGCATTAAGATTAGATCTCAATTACAGGAAAAAAACTATTAAAAATTCCAACATATGGAGGCTGAACACCACGCTGCTGAAAAACCAACAAATCACAGAAGAAATCAAAAAAGAAATCAAAATATGCATAGAAATGAATGAAAATGAAAAAACAACAACCCAAATCCTATGGGACACTGTAAAAGCAGTGTTAAGGGGAAGGTTCATAGCAATACAGGCATACCTCAAGAAACAAGAAAAAAGTCAAATAAATAATCTTACTCTACACCTAAAGCAACTAGAAAAGAAAGAAATGAAGATCCCCAAGGTTAGTAGAAGGAAATAAATCTTAAAAAATAGGGCAGAAATAAATGCAAAAGAAACATGAAAGACCATACCAAAAATCAACAAAGCCAAAAGCTGGTGCTTTGAGAGGATAAATAAAATTGACAAGCCATTAGCGAGACTCATCAAGAAACAAAGGGAGAAAAATCAAATCAATAAAATTAGAAATGAAAATGGAGAGATCACAACAGACAACACAGAAATACAAAGGATCATAAGAGACTATATCAGCAGTTATATGCCAATAAAGTGGGCAACTTGGAAGAAATGGACAAATTCTTAGAAAAGTACAGCTTTCCAAAACTGAACCAGGAAGAAATACAAAGTCTTAACAGACCCATCACAAGCAAGGACATTGAAACAGTAATCAGAAATCTTCCAGCAGACAAAAGCCCAGGTCCAGATGGCTTCACAGCTGAATTCTACCAAAAATTTCGAGAAGAGCTAACACCTATNGGGGTCACACAGAGTCGGACACGACTGAAGTGACTTAGCAACAGTAGCAGGGTTAGCAGAAGGAAAGAAATCTTAAAAATTAGGGCAGAAATAAATTCGAAAGAAACAAAAGAGACCATAGCAAAACCAACAAAGCCAAAAGCTGGTTCTTTGAGAATATAAATAAAATTGACAAACCATTAGCCAGACTCATCAAGAAACAAAGGGAAAAAATCAAATCAATAAAGTTAGAAATGAAAATAGAGAGATCACAATAGACAACACAGAAATACAAAGGATCATAAGAAACTACTATCAGCAATTATATGCCAATAAAATGGACACCTTGGAAGAAATGGACAAATTCTTAGAAAAGTACAACTTTCCAAAACTGATCCAGGAAGAAATAGAAAATCTTAACAGACCCATAACAAGCACGGAAATTGAAACTGTAATCAGAAATCTTCCAGCGTCCAGAGAGCTTCACGGTTGAATTCTACCAAAAATTTCGAGAAGAGCTAACACCTATCCTACTCAAACTCTTCCAGAAAATTGCAGAGGAAGGTAAACTTCCAAACTCATTCTATGAGGCCACCATCACCCTAATACCAAAACCTGACAAAGATGCCACACAAAAAAAACAAAACTACAGGCCAATATCACTGGTGAACATAGATGCAAAAACCCTTAAAAAAAATTCTAGCAATCAGAATCCAACAACACATTTAAAAAATCATACATCATGACCAAGTGGGCTTTATCCCAGGGATGCAAGGATTCTTCAATATCTGCAAATCAATCAATACACCTCAAATACATCTGCAAATCAATGTAATACACCTCATTAACAAACTGAAAAACAAAAGCCATACGATTATCTCAATAGATGCAGAGAAATCCTTTGACAATATTCAACATCCATTTATGTTAAAAAAAAAAAAACTCTTCAGAAAGCAGAAATAGAAGGAACATACCTCAACATAATAAAAGCTATATATGACCAACCCACAGCAAACATTATCCTCAATGGTGAAAAACTGAAAGCATTTTCCCTAAAGTCAGGAACAAGACAAGGGTTCCCACTTTTACCAAGACTATTCAACATAGTTTTGGAAATTTTGGCCACAGCAATCAGAGCAGAAAAAGAAATAAAAAGAATACAAATTGGAAAAAAAGAAGGAAGACTGTGTTTGCAGATGACACGATCCTCTACATAGAAAACCCTAAAGATTCCACCAGAAATTACTAGAACTTATCAATGAATATAGTAAATTTACAGGATATAAAATCAACACAGAGAAATCCCTTGCATTCCTATACATTAATAATGAGAAAATAGAAAGAGAAATTAAGGAAACAATTCCATTCGCCATTGCAAAGAAAAGAATAAAATACTTAGGAATATATCTACTGAAAGAAACAAAAGACCTATATATAGAAAACTATAAAACACTGGTGAAAGAAATCAAGCAGGACCTTAATAGATGGAGAATTATACCGTGTTCATGGATCGGAAGACTCAATATAGTGAAAATGAGTATACTACCCAAAGCAATCTATAGATTCAATGCAATCCCTATCAGGCTACCAAGAGTATTTTTCACAGAACTAGAACAAATAATTTCACAATTTGTAAAGAAATACAAAAAAACCTCGAATAGCCAAAGCAATCCTGAGAAAGAAAAATGGAACTGGAGCAATCAACCTGCCTGACTTCAGGCTCTACTACAAAGCCACAGTCATCAAGACAGTATGGTACTGGCACAAAGACAGAAACATAGATCAATGGAACAAAATAGAAAGCCCAGAGATAAATCCACACACCTATGGACACCTTATCTTTGACAAAGGAGACAAGAATGTACAATGGAGAAAAGACAATCTCTTTAACAAGTGGTGCTGGGAAAACTGGTCAACCGCTTGTAAAAGAATGGAACTAGAACACTTTCTAACACCATACACAAAAATAAACTCAAAATGGATTAAAGATTTAAACATAAGACCAGAAACTATAAAACTCCTAGAGAAGAACATAGGCAAAACACTCTCTGACATAAATCACAGCACTATCCTCTGTGACCCACCTCCCAGAATATTGGAAATAAAAGCAAAAATAAACTAATGGGACCTAATTAAAATTTAAAGCTTCTGCACAACAAAGGAAACTATAAGCAAGGAGAAAAGAGAGCCTTCAGAATGGGAGAAAATAATACCAAATGAAGCAACTGACAAAGAATTAATCTCAAAAATATACAAGCAACTCCTGCAACTCAACTCCAGAAAAATAAATGACCCAAAAAATGGGCCAAAGAACTAAACAGACATTTCTCCAAAGAAGACATACAGATGGGCTAACAAACACATGAAAAGTTGCTCAGCATCGCTCATTATCAGAGAGATGCAAATCAAAACCACAATGCGGTACTATTTCACGCCAATAAGAATGGCTGCTATCCAAAAGTCTACAAGCAATAAATCCTGGAGAGGGTGTGGAGAACAGGGAACCCTCTTACACTGTTGATGGAGATGCAAACTAGTTCAGCCACTATGGAGAACAGTGTGGAGATTCCTTAAAAAACTGGAAATAGAATGGCCATATGACCCACCAAGCACACTCCTGGGCATCCACACCGAGGAAACCAGAACTGAAAGGTACACGTGTACCTCAGTGTTCATCTCAGCACTGTTTATAATAGCCAGGACATAGAAGCAACGTAGATGCCCATCAGCAGAGGAATGGATAAGAAAGCTGTGGTACATATATACAATGGAGTATTCAGTTCAGTTCAGTCACTCAGTCGTGTTTGACTCTTTGCGACCCCATAAATTGCAGCATGCCAGACCTCCCTGTCCATCAACAACTCCCAGAGTTCACTCAAACTCACGTCCATCAAGTCAGTGATGCCATCCAGCCATCTTATCCTCTGTTGTCCCCTTCTCCTCCTGCCCCCAATCCCTCCCAGAGTCTTTTCCAATGAGTCAACTCTTCTCATGAGGTGGCCAAAATATTGGAGTTTCAGCTTTAGCATCATTCCTTCCAAAGAAATCTCAGGTTGATCTCCTTCAGAATGGACTGGTTGGATCTCCTTGCAGTCCAAGGGACTCGCAAGAGTCTTCTCCAACACCATAGTTCAAAAGCATCAATTCTTCGGCGCTCCGCCTTCTTCACAGTCCAACTCTCACATCCATACAGGACCACATCCATACAAGGAAAAACCATAGCCTTGACTAGACAGACCTTATTCAGCAAAGTAATGTCTCTGCTTTTGAATATACTATCTAGGTTGGTCATACCTTTCCTTCCAAGGAGTAAGCGTCTTTTAATTTCATGGCTGCAGTCACCATCTGCAATGATTTTGGAGCCCAGAAAAATAAAGTCTGCCACTGGGTCCCCATCTATTTCCCATGAAGTGATGGGACCGGATGCCATGATCTTCGTTTTCTGAATGTTGAGCTTTAAGCCAACTTTTTCACTCTCCTCTTTCACTTTCATCAAGAGGCTCTTTAGTTCTTTTTCATTTTCTGCCATAAAGGTGGTGTCATCTGCATATCTGAGGTTATTGATATTTCTCCCGGCAATCTTGACTCCAGCCTGTGTTTCTTTCAGTCCAGCGTTTCTCATGATGTACTCTGTATATAAGTTAAATAAGCAGGGTAACAATATACAGCCTTGACGTACTCCTTTTCCTATTTGGAACCAGTCTGTTGTTCCATGTCCAGTTTTAACTGTTGCTTCCTGACCTGCATACAGATTTCTCAAGAGGCAGGTCAGGTGGTCTGGTATTCCCATCTCTTTCAGAATTTTCCACAGTTTATTGTGATCCACACAGTCAAAGGCTTTGGCATAGTCAATAAAGCAGAAATAGATGTTTTTCTGGAACTCTCTTGCTTTTTCCATGATCCAGCGGATGTTGGCAATTTGATCTCTGGTTCCTCTGCCTTTTCTAAAACCAGCTTGAGCATCAAGTTCACGGTTCACGTTTTGCTGAAGCCTGGCTTGGAGCCTATTATACAGAGTTAAGTAAGCCAGAAAGAAAAATACCAATACAGTATACTAACACATATACATGGAATTTAGAAAGATGGTAACGATAACCCTGTATGCGAGACAACAAAAGAGATACAGATGTATAGAACAGTCGTTTGGACTCTGTGGGAGAGGGCAAGGGTGGGATGATTTGGGAGAATGGCATTGAAATATATATAATATCATATGTGAAACGAATCACCAATCCAGGTTCGATGCATGATACAGGATCCTCAGGGCTGGTGCGCTGGGATGACCCAGAGGGATGATATGGGGAGGGAATTGGGAGGGGGGTTCAGGATGGGGAACATGTGTACACCCGTGGCGGATTCATGTTGATGTATGGCAAAACCAATACAATATTGTAATTAGCTTCCAATTAAAATACATTTTAAAAAATAAATAAACTCCAATACCCAATTAATACTTTAGATTCAGTGCTTTCTTTCTTACTCAACTAGCAATTGGTGGGGAGAGGGAAGAAGGGGGAAGGGCTGCTTAATGGATATTGAGGTGCTTAATCGTTTTGGGGAGATGCAAATGTCTTAGAACCAGGTAGAGGTGATGATTGCACAACATTGTTTATGTATTACATGATATTTAATTGTATATTTTAGCCTGTTGGCTCTGCGGTCAAGAATCCGCCTGCAATGGAGGAGGCGCAGGTTTGATCTCTGGAGAAGGAAATGGCAACCCATTCCAGTATTCTTGCCTGGAGAATTCCATGGACTGAGGAGCCTGGAGGGCTACAGTCCACTACAGAGAGTCAGACACGACTGAAGCGACTTAGCACACAAGCAGGCAACTAAACACTCTAAAATGGTTGATATAGTGTGGATTTCACCTCGATTTTTTTTTTTTTTAAGTAAATCATTTCTTAAAAGGAAAAGCTAGCTACAGGGCTTTCTTGCAGAGATGGACTTCACTTTCTGAAGGCCCTCAAAGTACAAAACCTACATACCAGAAGCGAGGTTGGAGAGGGTCACTCCTGCTTCACATAAAGCAGCGTTAAAAGCTTACAAATTTTCCTCAGGTGGACCCTAGTTTCAATACTGGCCAATTAACTGGCATTAAACACCAATACTGAAGTCATTCCAGTGAGAATGAGAAAGCGGGAAAATGTTTATCTAGAATTGTCTAAAAGCAGCCTCGCCGGTTTAGAAACTGTCTACGAGCGATAGAGAACACCACAGAGGAAACGGTAGGAGCCATGTTTTTTTTCCCTGAAAGGTTTTTGTTTTGGGGTGAGGCTACTCGTGAGGTTCTATAACCCTGAAACATTACATTTAAACCCAGGTGCTTAACTGCAATGAATGGATTTGTAAAAGAGCCACGGTGAAATGCCAAAACCCAGGCTAGGTCTCTTTCTGTAGCAACGAATCTTCACTACGCCGCTCACCGCCATACCCATCCGCGGGAAAACTACCTCCACTAGCCGAGGAAGGCGGAGCCTCGGAGGGCACTCCCGCCACACTGCGCTGGCGGCGCCGCTGGGCTTCCTGAGAGTTGTAGTTTTAGTCACCCATCCATCTCCTTTGTTCAGGCGGTATGTTGTGAACCAGGAAACTACAACTCCCAGAGTGCGCCAAGGTAGCGAGCGCCCGCGGCAGTGACGACTGTGGCGGACAAGGCCCGAAGGGACTCTGCCTTGTGGAGTGGCGCTGCTGCTTGGGCCGGTGGCAGACTGCAGGCTGCCGGCGTCGCGGCTGAGGAGAACGGGCGAGTGGGTTCGATCTTTCCCGTTGTGGTGTCCGCAACGATGAGTGCTGCCAGGGAGTCCCATCCGCACGGAGTGAAGCGTTCAGCCTCCCCAGACGACGATGTAAATAACAATGGCGGAGTGGTGGAGGGTTGAGGCCTACCAAAGATTGGGATAGGCGGGGAAGGGTGGATGAAGACGGAGGAAGCGCTTGAGGTGACCTGAATGGGGAGGGCCGCGGGGAGGGCCCAGAAGAATGGGAAATATACTCTTTTCTTAATTTGGCTTGAACTGTTTGTAGAGTTCTACCCGCTAAGAGCCAGAGACCTGCATAGGAAGGGGAATTGAGGAAGGAAATTCTGAATGGTCGAGAAGTGAAAGAGCTTAGTCAAGTGTACGTGTTTACCCATTTTGGGGCTGTTGAAGCTTATTTATGGGTGTTTCTACTAGGAAATGGCAAGATCATGCTGGTTTTAGGCTTAAAATCCTCCTGTGCTAGTCGAGATGTTCGTGCAAATTTGGACAGATTTTTCTGGCCGGGATTATTTTTGCAACGTAATGGTAACAGTTAAAATTAACTGTACTATTAAGAGTAAACCGAGAAAGTATTGAACGGAAAAACTACCGGGAGACGTGGCGCACAGTGCTGAGGCCTGAGACGTTGAGATGTAGAATCCAGTTTGATGTCAAGTACTTCTCTTCTCCCTCCCCCCAACAGTTGTCAGTTTAAATAGCAGGCCATTCATTCCTTGAAGTAAACCATTAAATATTCACTGCTGTGCCAGATGTTGGGAATTCAAAGATGAATAACTATGGTGTTTATCCTGGGCCTTTTGTGTATTTGTACTAGCTCCTAGCGCGGTGTCATGGACACTGCAGTAACCAGTAAACGTAAAACTAGGTCCTTCATACAATGGATGAATGCCATGGAAACGTAGACGGGGAAATTGGGGAGCGGGGGAAGGTGGAGAGGTTATTGATAAGGATGATGAAGGGAGGATAGATTATTTAAAGCGCTGTCAATTTCTGAATGTGTAGAGGTCTTTATTTTCTAAAGTGCGGTTCAGTGCCTTTGGTAATATTTTACTTTGCGAAGCATAAAAGACTCATTGAACTCTGTTGGTGCGTCGGTTGTAATAAATGAGATGACGTTAAGACCCATCCTTCATTAGGTAAATGGTGGAGTTAGGTCCAGAATAGTAAGGCTCTTGACGGAAATTGATTTTAGCTCTGCAGAAAGATAAGTAGTCAGTAAAGATTTGAGGATGAATAGTTATATAGTGAGATTTATTCGTGCCCGCTGTTCCTCCCTATAACTGGCTTTGAGATATTTTCTTGTTAATATGGTAAGCCAGTACTTAATCAGGAATTTATCTAGGCTCTTTGAGTAACCTGGGTGCCGTTTTAAAAACCATTACGCTGTTTTCCTCCTGGTATTTAACTGTGATTTGATTGCTAGAATGTCAGGCACCTGTTTTGCTAGAGTCAAAGAAATAATCTTTTGACAGAAAACTCTTGGCAATATTAAGTAATTTAACAAAGTTGAAATGATTAAATAATTAAATCTCTACAGTTTTTGATGAGGTCAGGTTAAACTACATGACCTTTAAGACCTTTTCCAATCCTATAAGCATTCCTTTTAATAGAGATGGTTACAGTTGCAGTTCAAAATTAGGTCCTCGGACCTTAACACATTATCTATAAATGTTGCTAATGCGTGCTACAGTTCATGGGGTCGCAAAGAGTCAGACACGACTGAGCGACTGAACTGAATTCCATATTTTAGTGCAATACAGTAGTAACTTGTCCCTTGACAGTGATTTTTGAGTCAGTTTCTTTAATATTTTAATTTTTGTTGGTAATCGGGAGTTATCTTTAAGTGCTTGTGTTTTTAATATTTTAAGAATAATACATAGTTAAATTTTTAAAATACATGTCTAAATTTAGAAAATCAAATGTAAGTGGTCAACAGTTTCTAATGTGCCTCTGCACCTAAAAGATTATCAGTTTTCTTTGTCCACTCACGTCATGTTTATTGGGGTAACAAATCATGGAATCCAACTCTAGGAAAATGCTGACAATTGTAGAAATAAATTCTAAGAGTTATTAGTGTGTACTGAAGAGGAGGTAAATTGACTGCAGTTCTATAATAAGTGTATTAAGGATGAAACCAACTTAAAAGTGGTTTCATTGGTTTGATTGGAGTGGAGAAATGAAAGCTGTCTTTTAGGAAGTAGGATGAATAGGGAGGTTGACTTTAGTAACTGGTGGAGAATCTCTAAGAATGTATGGGCACCCATGTGCTTTTCAGAGTACAGCACTTGAACAAGGTACTTTCTGCTATATAGGAAGACCTGGAAAGAAGAACTGGAAGGACTTCATGATTTTTTTTTTAATTAGAATTGTAAATTGTAGATGAGAGGATTGTTTATGTAAGGCATTGAAGATATTTGCTCTTTTAATAGGAAATTTGGGGAAGTTTTGCTTTTTTAGACAATTATTTTAAATTAATTCTATATAGTTAACTGTAGTTCATAAACTACTTGTATATATCCTGTCTCATTTGATCATGTACAGAGTATGATGTGGAAAGAGCAGAGGATGGAAGCAAGTCATTTAGCCTCTTTGCCTCAGTGTCCTTATTTATTAAATGGACTCTTGAGAAAATGTAAATAAAAAGTGATTTGTAAGTTGTGAAACACTATGCAATTCTTAGGTGTTGGTATTCTTAAGACAGCCTTTCAGAAAAGACTCTTAGGGCAGATGGAGAATTAAAACTTAAAAGTTAAATATCAGGTCCAAGGAACAAGTGTTTAGTGAGAATCAGAACTTAAGCATCACTAATAGTTTGCTTTTTTGTTTTGAGTTTCTTTCTCTTAACTGTATTGAGCCAGAAATAGTTAAGAACTAACTAGTCTATGAAAAAATATGAGATGTCATGTGGGAAGAATTAAAGATTGGGAATTTAGATGGCCAGATTCAGAAGAGCATGCCACCAAAAGGAATTGAAAAGAACCATAAGTGGGTGTCCAATATGGGACACATATATCAACTCTTATATGCCCAGGAAGAATGACCATCGTTGTTTTACATATGCATTATTCTAGTGGTCTTTTATGAATAATTCTCAGAAGAAAAGATCATAAAAGTAATTTTATTAGAAATTCTAATAACTTAAATTCTAGAACTTAACCATAACCAAAATTTCTTGATTTTTTTTTCACCATATATGTATCTACACATGCATACCCAAAATATTTAGCATTCTCTGAATATAGCTTTTGCTTTTCGCTTCTCTTCTTTTCACAGCTATTTGTAGGGCCTCCCCAGACAGCCATTTTGCTTTTTTGCATTTCTTTTCCACGGGGATGGTCTTGATCCCTGTCTCCTATACAGTGTCATGAACCTCCGTCCATAGTTCATCAGGCATTCTATCAGATCTAGTCCCTTAAATCTGTTTCTCACTTCCACTGTATAATCATAAGGGATTTGATTTAGGTCATATCTGAATGGCCTAGTGGTTTTCCCCACTTTCTTCAATTTAAGTCTGAATTTGGCAATAAGGAGTTCATGATCTGAGCCACAGTCAGCTCCCGGTCTTGTTTTTGCAGACTGTATAGAGCTTCTCCATCTTTGGCTGCAGAGAATATAATCAGTCTGATTTCAGTGTTGACCATCTGGCAATGTCCATGTGTAGAGTCTTCTCTTGTGTTGTTGGAAGAGGGTGTTTGCTATGACCAGTGCGTTCTCTTGGCAAAACTCTCTTAGCCTTTGCCCTGCTTCATTCCATACTCCAAGGCCAAATTTGCCTGTTACTCCAGGTGTTTTTTGACTTCCTACTTTTGCATTCCAGTCCCCTATAATAAAAAGGACATCTTCTGGGGATGTTAGTTCTAAAAGGTCTTGTAGGTCTTCATAGAACCGTTCAACTTCAGCTTCTTCAGCATTACTGGTTGGAGCATAGGCTTGGATTACTGTGCTATTGAATGGTTTGCCTTGGAGACGAACAGAGATCATTCTTGTCGTTTTTGAGATTGAATCCAAGTACTGCAGTTTGGACTCTCGTGTTGACCATGATGGCTCCTTCATTTCTTCTAAGGGATTACTGCCCGCTGTAGTAGATATAGTAGTCATCTGAGTTAAATTCACCCATTTTAGTTTATTTTAGTTCACTGATTCCTAGAATGTCGATGTTCACTCTTGCCATCTCCTGTTTGACCACTTCCAATTTGCCTTGATTCATGGACCTAATATTCCAGGTTCCTATGCAGTATTGCTCTTTACAGCATCGGNCATCGGATCTTGCTTCTATTACCAGTCACATCCACAACTGGGTATTGTTTTTGCTTTGGCTCCATCCCTTAAGTGGTATCATATGGTATTTATCTTTTTACTTTTGACTTCACTTAGTATGATCATCTCCAGGTCCATCCATGTTGCTGCAAATGACAGTATTTCATTCTTTTTTATGGCTAAGTAGCATTCTGTTATATATATATACACCACATCTTGTTAATTCATTCATCTGTCAGTGGGCATTTAGGTTGTTTCCATGTCTAGGCTATTGTAAATAGTGTTGCTATGAACATGGGGTGTGTGTATCTTTCTGAATTATAGTTTTGTGTGGATATATACCTAGGACTGGGATTGCTGGATCATATGGTAGCTCTATTTTTAGTTTTCTGAGAAACCTTCATATTGTTTTCCATAGTGGCTGCACCAATTTACATCCCCACCAACAATGTAGGAGGATTCCAAAAGGTTCATTTTATAAATTGTATAAAGTTACATATGTTTTGTTAACAGAAATGTGGCTATGGTTTACTAAGTTGATTATAGTGAGTTTTTTCATATTCCTAAGTGTGAAAGTCAGCATTACAACTGATGTTATATCACTGGCATGTTTTCCTGATTGAATGGTTGCAAGCTTGCCAACTGCTATGACACTCTCTTTCTTTTTATTCCTCTCCCTTTCATCTCTCATTAGATAAATTGTGAAATCACCAGTTAGTTTCTGGATTCTTTATCTACGTATCACTAACATTTATCAGTTTGTACCATTTCTGCCATAACGCAAAGTTTGGTAATATCCTAATGATGTGACTTTTTTTTTTTTATCTAGTGTTAGTAGACATGTTTCTTGACATGGAGAAAATGACGTTTCTGAAAAATGGAATTGGGTTTTGTTTTCTTATCATTCAAGTTCCTTGAAACTTGATTCCATCACAAATGGACCTTGATTTGTACTACAATTTTGTTCTAGTACAAATTTTATAAAATACATTGTTTCAGATGTTCTAAAAGATTGAGGTGTTCTTTAAAGGACTGTATTTAATAATTCTCTAGAGTAAGGACTCTGCTTCAAGATCTCAAAGACTTCTGCTCCATTTAGCCTTGTTTTTGTAAAACTTCTATCTGGAGCACTGTTGTTTTCAAATTCTATCTCAGGGTCTCTTATTCATTCTTCTAAGATCAACTCAGCTGGAAGTTTTCTATCCTGACTTACTTCTTCTCAGCCTATCAATACTCCATGAATACATGCTTGCATGCCTGTGTGCTAAGTCACTTTAGTCATGTTCAACTCTTTGTGATCCTGTGGGCTGAAGCCCTTGGGACTCCTCTGTCCATGGGACTCTCCAGGCAAGGATACTGGAGTGCATTGCCATGCCCTCCTCCAGGAGATCTTCCCTACCCAGGGATCGAATCCATGTCTCTTCCACTGCAGGCGGATTATTTACTGCTGAGCTGGACATGGAGCAACAGACTGGTTCCAAATAGGAAAAAGAGTGCATCAAGGCTGTATAAGGTCACCGTTTTTGTTTAACTTATATGCAGAGTACATCATAAGAAACTCTGGGCTGGATGAAGCACAAGCTGAAATCAAGATTGCTGGGAGAAATAACAGTAACCTCAGATATGCAGATGACACCACTCTTAAGGCAGAAGGTGAAGAAGAAATAAAGAGCCTCTTGATGAAAATGAAAGAAGAGAGTGAAAAAGTTGGCTTAAAGTTCAACATTCAGGAAACTAAGATCATGGTATTTGGTCCCATCAATTCATGGCAAATAGATGGGGAAACAGTAGAAACAGTGGCAGACTTTGTTTTGGGGGGGAGGCTCCAAAATCACTGCAGATGGTGATTGCAGCCATAAAATAAAAAGACGCTTACTCCTTAGAAGGAAAATTATGACGAACCTAGACAGCATATTAAAAAGCAGAGACATTACTTTGCCATCAAAGGTCCATCTAGTCAAGGCTATGGTTTTTCCAGTAGTCATGTATGGATGTGAGAGTTGGACTATAAAGAAAGCTGAGTGCTGAAGAATTGATGCTTTTGAATTGTGGTGTTGGAGAAGACTCTTGAGAGTCTCTTGGGCTGCAAGGAGATCCAACCAGTCCAACTTAAAGGAGATCACTCCTGAGTGTTCATTGGAAGGATTGATGCTGAAGCTGAAACTCTAATACTTTGGCCACCTGATGCGAAGAGCTGACTCATTTGAAAAGACCCTGATGCTGGGAAAGATTGAAGGAGGAGAAGGGGATAACAGAGAATGAGATGGTTGGATGACATCACTGATTCAATGGACTCTAGGAGTTGGTGATAGACAGGGAGGCCTGGCGTGCTGCTGTTCATGGGGTTGCAAAGAGTCGGACATGACTGAGTGACTGAACTGAACCACCAGGGAAGCCTGAATATGTCCTTATATCCATGTAATACTTTTCACATTGTGTTATAATTAAAGTATTCTTTTTCCAAGAATGAAAACGACTTGGTGTTTCCTGATTACAAAGATGATATATGCTACTGCAGAGAAATTCAAGGAATTTAAAAGAGAAGCAATTTGGGTTAACATTTTTCCAGGAATCTATCTATAATGGTCTATAGATTTCAACAATATTTTATATGAATTAGAGCATATTATCTATTTTTTTTGCTTGGAATTTTCCTCAGGAATGTGCTATGGAAACGTTTGCATATCAATGCATAAAAGGGGGAATATATTTTACTGGCTATATAATATTCTGCTTATGAACATATGCTTGAGTATTTAATCAATTCCACAAATGATAAACATTTGATTGTCTACAGCTTAAAAATGCTATCTTTACAATGCCTTTCACTTCCATACTCTCCTTTGTATTCCACTGCTACCACCCGCTCTAGTTCAGCCTTTCACTGTTTCTTTTTTTTTTTTTTTT
>SJYX01002535.1:66496-81838 GCA_006410675.1 Oreotragus oreotragus
CAGGGTCCTCATTACCATCTTTCTAAATTCCATATATATGTGTTAGTATACTGTATTGGTGTTTTTCTTTCTGGCTTACTTCACTCTGTATAATTGGTTCCAGTTTCATCCATCTTATTAGAACTGATTCAAATGTATTCTTTTTAATGGCTGAGTAATACTCCATTGTGTATATATACCACAGCTTTCTTATCCATTCATCCGCTGATGGACATCTAGGTTGTTTCCATGTCCTGGCTATTATAAACAGTGCTGCAATGAACATTGGGTGTTTCCTGTCTGGACTGCATGTTAGTCTTCTAGCCTCCTGATCCAGTCAATCTCTGCCTATTCCATTTTGTTCTATGGAGTTTCTTGAAAACAATGCTGATTAATTTATTATTCTCTTGCTCAGTAACTCTCCATGGCCCTTTGTTACCTAATAAATAAGCACTACATGCCTTCATCTGCAGTCACTATGGACAAGCCATATGTTCAGTTGTGTTCATGTGTTCTAATATTTTTTAAATATCTATGGGTTAAGTCCAGCTGGAAGATGTGATTTGTCTGGCTTATATGATGTTTCAAAACTTTGTGAATTTAAATGCTTTCCAGTGTGGTATGCCCATTACTTTGTTTCAGGGTAGATGGAACCAGGTCTTAGTATTATCTTTCACTTTGCCAGACATTTCTCATATTTGCCTGGCCTCTGAATAAATATAATAAACATAACTTATATTTCCATTAAGTAGAATTATTGTTGGTTTCTTGAACACCTAAGCCTTTATTCCTCACGTTCTTAATACTGTGCCTTCCTTCCTGCTTTTCCTTTACCAGAAACTTACTGTTCTGTAGGTTAAATAACAAAAATCCATGCAACCTTATTTCAAACCACTAATAAGTGTAAAATATTTTGTGAAGCCTTTACTGTGTTCCAAAGAAGATGAAATATTTCTCTTCTTTAAATATCTCTAGTACTTTTTATGGTTTATTGTATAACCTTGAATTTTCTACTTGTTATTATTGGCATTTTCCTGCTAATCCCCTAAGTAGATTCCATAAAATATTGAAATAATGCACAATCTGCATGCACTCTGTGCAAGACACTTGGCTGAAAGATGCAGAAAATAAATGTAAGGTGTTAAAGTAATTCAAAACTACATTTGGGGGAAGATGAGGTAGTGGCTACAGGCTTGGCCACATCTTATGGGAAGTCAAGTGCCTTTTGACACAGCACTTAGAAATCCCAAGGTCTTATTTTATTTTACTTGCCTCTCCTTCTATCTCTCTGCACTTTCTGACTTTTAATATCTATGGCTATTCTTAGGATCTTACATCTTGTGTTACTTTACCCATCACACACAAGTTTTTTTTTTTTTTTCCCCATTGATCTCCTTCAAATCTCTCACACAAGGCATGTCTGCGAGTACAATTTTGTGGCAATATGCCTGTTCTTAAAAGCATCAGTCCACCTTACAATCAGATACTTCACTGGTCACTTTACAGATTTTAGCCAATATGCCTTGTTACTAGAACCTCTTGTATTAGTCAAAGTTCTCCAAAGAAAAAGAACCATACAAGATATGTACAAGTATATACATATATGTATACATACACAAATATATATACATAATTATATATAGATGATAGATTCATTACTTACAGAAACAAATATAGATTGATAGATTCATCAATCTCTATATATACATATGTAAGGAAATTCATTATAGGAATTTGATCACATGGTTATGGAGAATGAAAATTTCCATCTGCCAGCTAGGGAACTAAGAAAGCCAGTGGTGTAATTCAGTCCAACTCTGAAGGCCTTAAGAACCGGGGAGCCAATAGTATGAATTCTAGTTCAAATATAAAGTCCCAAGAATTGAGGGACCAGTGGTATAAGGACAAAACCAAAAGCCCAAGAACCAAGAGCAGTGATGTCTAAGAGCAGAAGAAGAATGTCCCTGCTCAAGCAGAGTCAAGTTGCCTTTCCCCCAGCTTTTTGTTCTAGGTAGGCCCTCAATGGATTGAAAGATGCTTACACATACTGGTAAAGGCAATCTTTCTTATTCAGTCTACCAGAAACACTTTAGCAGACACATCCAGAAATAATGTTTTACCAGCTATCTGGATATTCCTTAGTCTGGACAAGTTGACACCTAAAATTAACCATGATGCTTCCTTTCTCCTTTCCCTCACTTTTGTTTCTGAAAATTAGCATTATATACTACCATTAACACCTCAGTCACTTCCATTCAGTTCTTATGCAATACAACTTAGATATTTCTGTACACTTGATGTAATTTGAACATCACCCTACCTACATACAGCTTGTTCATAGCTTATTCATGTATTTTTACAAAGAAAAGACAGCAATCCCTATTATAAAGCCTTGTGTGAAAATATTTAAATAAGCTATTTTTAAAAGTATTACTATGTGTTCTGTGTTGAGGGATGATAGATAAGGCAAAATGGATGAACAATGCAGCTGAGATGTTTCAGTTTGGGTAAGGCTGGGTTATGAAGAAAGCAATATCAAGAAGAAACTTGTAAACTGGGACATAAATGAGGGACATGGTAGAATGTATCCTAAGGTTGAATATTTTATTAAAGTCATGTTAAACAAAAGATATCAGTTATCAAAACCATTCAGATGTTTTTTGATATGGCCTGTTAGTTGGAAACCAGCATTCCAGACAGGCTATTAGAAAACAGTAATAAGACACACAGCTACAATTCACCTTACTATTAGAAAAAATGGTAAAATAATATACTGGTGGCTGACATTATGATTGTATGCCTATAAAACCTAAGAGAATATGCTGAAAATTGATTAGGAATAAAAACACCAGTAAAGAAAGAAAATCAATATAGGTAAAATATGAATTGTTTTACAAATACACAATAACTACTGAGAAAGTACAAATCCAATTCACAATAGTAACAAGAATGATATCAACAAAATAGGGGAATACAAGTTTTTCTGCTGTCTTTCTCCCAAAGAACACTGATCTTAACAATTACCTACAGATAAGAGGGCCTTTGTGGACAACAATATAAGTTTGCCAGGAATAAATTTAAAAAGAAATGTGTAAAATCTATAAAACAAGAACAACAATGAAACTTTATTGGGAATATAAAAGAGAAATAAGTGAAGAGCTTATTATAGGCTAAATGTTTGTGTCCCCCAAGAAATTCCCATGTTGAAATCTAATTCCCCAATGTGAAGGTATTTGGAGATGAAGACTTTGGGAAGTAATTAGGTCTAAGAGCAGAACCCTTATAAATGGGATTATTGCCCTTATAAAAAGAGGCCAGAGAGCTATCTTGCTCCTTTCCACCATGTTAGGACATAGCAAAAAAACAGCCTTCTGCAACCCAGACGAGATTCCTCACTAGAATATGACTATGTTAGCACCCTGATATTTGATGTCTAGCTTTTAGAACTGTGAGAAATAAGTATTTGTTTTTCTCAAGCCATTCAGCCTAAGATACTTTGTTATAACTGCCTGAAATGAGATAGAGCCATATAAGATTTTGCTGGAGAAGGGCATGGCAACCCACTTCAGTATCCTTCCCTGGAGAATCTCCTTGGACAAAGGAGCCTGGCAGGCTGCAGTCCATGGGATCACAAAGAGTTGGACATGACTGAGTGACTAAGCACAGCACATATAAGATTTTGTAAGGCATTGGGTATAAAATTAAGAGCAAACAAAAGGATCTTGCCATCATGAAATTGCAATCTAGTGGAATAAACATCTATTTTAAAAAAATCACACACACACACACACACACACACATACAAATGCACTTTCTTGTTTTGAATAAGACAGAGTACCACTCTGCTCTCCCACTAAATATAATTGTAAATCCTAGACAGAATTAAATTAGATGTTTGAGGACACCAAAAAGTAAGTAATAACAGGCAGAATGGGGAAGAGATGGAAATTTAAACTTCCACTTGAACTGGTAATAGATTTACATTTTTTTCTTTAATATTCTATTTAGTTGTGTAGGGAACAGTGAAGTGGACAGAAGAGAACAATCAGAAAGATTCAGGAGACGCTGTCTAGTTCTGGTTCAAGACAGGAAACTTCAAACACCCAAAGAGAGTGCATTGTGAGTTTGACACAGTTGTGTAATTAAAGCTATGGCATTCTAGCCAGGAGACTTAAAAGGTAATCCTAAGCAACTAGGAAGTGCCCTAATTGTTAATTAATACCTGGGCTCATTCTATAGTATTCAGAGATGAATCTTAACACTATTCAGTATGCCAAGGACATTGAGACCTGAACTGACAAACAGATCACCATCCGGGTCCTAAAATGAGCTTTGGGTGGAACACACACACACATAATAGGTCTAAATAGAACCGTAAAGGCCTTGAAAACTGAACTGACTTTAGAATCAAGAAAACAGAAGGCAGACTGGAAATCTCTCTGAAATTAATGAAGATACTGCTTGATAAAACAAAAATCTCAACATTATCCAACAGACTTTAAACAAGACCCACAGTAACATAATATTCAAAATGTCTAGGAAATAATACAAAATTAGCCAGCATACAAAGAGAGAGTTTAAATGGGAAAAAACAATGGGAGTACAAATGCTGAAATGGAAATGATGCTGGAATTATCTAACAAAGACTTGAAAACAGACATTATTTCAGAAAAATATTGAACAAAAAGAAATTTTAAAAGAAGAGTACAACAACCATACATAGATCGCAGATTCACCAATTGTCAAATCCCATCCCCCCCTCGCCCCACAGTCTCTATCTCAATTTCTAGCTCTTTCTCTGTGTGATAAAGTGTGGAATATGTACGTTGTTATTTCTAATTTTGTTTGAACTACTTGAAAGTAAGTTATATATTATCCCCAAACTCTTCACACCATGGAAATTATTAATTCAAATGCATTATTGAACATACAGTACAAACAATTTTTTCCCATTTGTTTCAAAGATGTCTATTTTTTTTTTCAGTCTAAGATACAACCCAGATTTGTATGTTGCATTTGGTCATGTCTCCTTAATATCTTTAAGTCTAGAACAGTTGTTTTTGTTGTTGGTTGTCACAATGTTGACCTTTTGGAATACTCTTATAATATTTATGTGTCAGACTGCTTCTTCATGATTGTACTCAAGTAAATAATTTTGGAAAATCTATTTACATTGGTTATGCTGTGTATCTCATGTCATTGCATCAGGGACACATAAGATGAGATAGTTCAAATTATTGGTGATACCAAGTTTGATTACTTACTAAAACTTCTAAAAGCTAGATCTATTAATAATAAAACTATACATTTTTTGTTGTAATTGATCATCTTTGAAAGGATTCTTTGGGAGTATGGGAATACCTGTTTGCAGAAACATTTTACTCACAGAATTTTGTTTTTGTTTTCTACATTTGTTGATGAATTCTTTGAAAACTATTGCATTGGTGTTGTCAGTCAGTCAGTTCAGTTCAGTCGCTCAGTCGTGTCCGACTCTGCGACCCCATGAATCACAGCACGCAGGCCTCCCTGTCCATCATCAACTCCCGGAGTTCACTCAAACTCATATCCATCGAGTTGGGGATGCCATCTCATCCTCTGTTGTCCCCTTCTCCTCCTGCCACCAATCCCTCCCAGCATCATGGTCTTTTCCAATGAGTCAACTCTTTGCATGAGGTGGCCAAAGTATTGGCGTTTCAGCTTCAGCATCAGTCCTTCCAATGAACACCCAGGACTGATCTCCTTTAGGATGGACTGGTTGGATCTCCTTGCAGACATCATAATTCTATCATTCTATATTTACTGCCTTTTGTATGTATTACCACTTTCTTTCATTCTTTATCTCTTTCCTTCTTACCCCTCTTTTCCTCTCCTTTTTCTTTTTCTTTCTTTTCTTTGTTTCTGCCTTCTTCCCCTCTCCCTCCCTCCTTCCCTTCATTCTTTTGTTTCCTCTTGAGTGGGTATTCATATGGGCTAATTAGTTTTTCACTCATTTTCATAATCCGTTAATGCCATACTGTCATTTTCCTTTTTAATGTTAACTTGCCCCAAACTTGACTTATGGGATCTTTTCTAAGAGAATCCTGTCTCTTTTGTTCACAACCCAGTTTATTTTTGAGTATTTCCTTGCGTGTCTTTTTTTCCAAAATATGTTTCAGATTCACATATTTTCCCTTCTTAGAAACTAGAATAGGACATTTCTCCTAGGCATTCCAGGTTCTCTTGAAGGAGAACAGTATTTAGAAATCAAGATCTAGCTGCTGGATATGTTCTCTGTTACCAGGCTGTGAGTACTTCTAGTCCATTCAATTAATCAGTTAATTACATTTTAATTGAATATCAGTCCTTCCAATGAACACCCAGGACTGATCTCCTTTAGGATGGACTGGTTGGATCTCCTTGCAGACATCATAATTCTATCATTCTATATTTACTGCCTTTTGTATGTATTACCACTTTCTTTCATTCTTTATCTCTTTCCTTCTTACCCCTCTTTTCCTCTCCTTTTTCTTTTTCTTTCTTTTCTTTGTTTCTGCCTTCTTCCCCTCTCCCTCCCTCCTTCCCTTCATTCTTTTGTTTCCTCTTGAGTGGGTATTCATATGGGCTAATTAGTTTTTCACTCATTTTCATAATCCGTTAATGCCATACTGTCATTTTCCTTTTTAATGTTAACTTGCCCCAAACTTGACTTATGGGATCTTTTCTAAGAGAATCCTGTCTCTTTTGTTCACAACCCAGTTTATTTTTGAGTATTTCCTTGCGTGTCTTTTTTTCCAAAATATGTTTCAGATTCACATATTTTCCCTTCTTAGAAACTAGAATAGGACATTTCTCCTAGGCATTCCAGGTTCTCTTGAAGGAGAACAGTATTTAGAAATCAAGATCTAGCTGCTGGATATGTTCTCTGTTACCAGGGTATGAGTACTTCTAGTCCATTCAATTAATCAGTTAATTACATTTTAATTGAAATATAATTGATTTACAATATCATATTAATTTCAGGTGTACAGCATAGTGATTCAGTATTTTTACAGATTATACTCCACTAAAAGTTATTACAAGATAATGACTGAAGTCCCCATGCTATACAATGTATCCTTGTTGCTTATCTATTTTATACATAGTAGTTTATCTTTAATTTAGATTCAACAACACAGGGCTTTCCCCCCCTCATCTTTTCCTAGTCCATATTTTTCTTCTCACCTTCCACAATGGGAGAATTAAAGAACACTCCTGGTAACTGGAAGAAATAAAACAGTAAAATATTAAAATATCACTAAGTATACAGAAGATTTGAATAACGTGATTAAAATGAATTAAATGCACTGAACCCTATAGCTTTGGAATGCAGATTTTTGGTAGGCACACACAGAACATTTAAAATTTGCCAGATTTGAATTATCATTAAGACTATTTGAGAGTAAATTTTGCAGGACTGATATTTACATAAAGAAAATAATCATAAACTGATAATGTCTAATGTAATGCAGATTATATGTATATCCTAGATATAAAATAATTTTAAATATAATCCATAGATTAAACTAAAAGGGTACAAGTGTTCCAAACATACTATAAAGTCCTTATGTGCTTATAAATTAAAGTTAAAAATACTTATGTAAGAATTTTTTCATTTATTTCTAATATACACATTGAAAGCTCTAAATTCTCCCAGTAAGCATGGAAGTAGCTATATTTATTCAGTATAAAATATTTATAAAATATTTCCTAAGTTTGTATGCATTTATCATATAAGGAAAGTCACAGTATTAGTCACTCAGTCGTGTCCGACTCTTTGTGACCCCGTGGACTGTAGCCCACCAGGCTCCTCTGTCCATGGAATTCTCCAGGCAAGAATATTGGACTGGATTGCCATTTTCAGGTGATGTTCCTGATCCAAGGATTGAACCTAGGTCTCCCTCATTGCAGGCAGACTCTTTACCTACTGAGCCACCAGGGAAGCCCTATCATATAATATGTAATTGTTAAAACTCTGCCCAGTGGAACGTCTAGAGCCTCAAATGCATATATTAGAAAAGAAAGAAAAATGACCATCAGTGAGTTAAACATCCATTACACCCAATTATTAAAGTGAAAGAAAGAAAGTGAAGTTGCTCAGTCGTGTCCAGACTTTTTGCAACCCCATGGACTGTAGCCTACCAGGCTCTTCCATCCATAGGATTTTCCAGGCAAGAATACTGGAGTGGGTTGCCATTTCCTTCTCCAGGAAATTGTCCCAACCCAGGGACTGAACCTGGGTCTCCCATATTGTAGGCAGATGCTTTACCATCTGAGCCACTAGGGAAGTCAATTACTAAATACTCTTTGTGACCCCGTGGACTGTAGCCCACCAGGCTCCTCTGTCCATGGAATTCTCCAGGCAAGAATATTGGACTGGATTGCCATTTTCAGGTGATGTTCCTGATCCAAGGATTGAACCTAGGTCTCCCTCATTGCAGGCAGACTCTTTACCTACTGAGCCACCAGGGAAGCCCTATCATATAATATGTAATTGTTAAAACTCTGCCCAGTGGAACGTCTAGAGCCTCAAATGCATATATTAGAAAAGAAAGAAAAATGACCATCAGTGAGTTAAACATCCATTACACCCAATTATTAAAGTGAAAGAAAGAAAGTGAAGTTGCTCAGTCGTGTCCAGACTTTTTGCAACCCCATGGACTGTAGCCTACCAGGCTCTTCCATCCATAGGATTTTCCAGGCAAGAATACTGGAGTGGGTTGCCATTTCCTTCTCCAGGAAATTGTCCCAACCCAGGGACTGAACCTGGGTCTCCCATATTGTAGGCAGATGCTTTACCATCTGAGCCACTAGGGAAGTCAATTACTAAAAGAAAAGCAAATTAATTTCAAATAAACTAGTATAGGGATAATACAAATAAAAGAAATAACTGAAACAAGAGAAAACTATGATACAACCTTTTTATGGCAACCAATTTGTAAGTTTGAAGATAGCATACATTTTACTGTGGGCAGTGTATCTAGCAATTGACTAAAAGGTATGGGAAATATTTTTGTTACTGGAAGAAAAAATATTTTTTTCAATAATTTTTTGATTGGTTGTTAGAAACAAATGTGCAATTCATTCCTAAGCAGTATAATACAACGAGATCTGGACTAGTTATTCAGTAAATAAGGATGGTTTCAAAACTCAATTACATAGCAAACGTGTAAACTTAATTAAGACACTATGGCCAAGTCACTGACTTGTTGCAATATATATTAATCTATTTTTTCATTCAGCAGTTGTTTATAGAAAACTGAATATATACTGGTATTAATAAACACAACACAACTTTATCCCTAAAGAAGCTCAAAGCTTTGGAGGGGAAAAATGTTAAAAGATCAATTATAATACAAAGTGAAAAACGGATCAATAACAATATAGACAATACAGAGTTAGAAAAGTGGTTAACACTATGAAGAACAAGAGTTTTGTTAAAGAAAACATCTACCAAGTTGGGAAGGTCTATAGAACAATAATTCAACATGTAAAAAATTTTTTCAATAACAATTAGTCAATTTAACTTACTCTAACTCAGTGTAGTCATGCTACTAATTATGTTGGTTTAGTCATTTTAAAAGAGAAGGATTTAAAGGAAAACAATATGACTAAGCTATAAATAATTACCCTTATTATGAGAAAACTGAAGTTGAAAAAATTGAATTATCTTAAAATAATATTTTTTCAATGTGTGAAATTCATGTCTAATCACTATTCACCTCATAGGACAATAACATAACATGTTATAGAGTGAATTGTGCCCCACCTCCCCATCAGTGTTTTTAAGATCTGACTTACAGACCTTTTACCATTCACAAAAATTAACTCAAATCAAGTCATAGATATTAATGTAAAACAGAAAACTATAAAACTCCTAGACAATAACATAGGGGAAAACATAGATGACCTCGGATATGGTGATAATGCTTTAGTTAGAACATCAAAGACACAATCCATGAAAGAAACAATAGATAAGCTAGTCTTTAGTAAATTTAAAAACCTCTGAAAAAGACAAATTCAGAAGAAGGAGAAAGCAAGTTAAAGACTGGGAGAAAATATTTGCCAAGGATGCAATTTATGAAGAGCTGTTATCCAAAATACACAAAGAACTCTTAAAAACTCAATAATAAGAAAACAACTTGATTTAAAAATGGATCAGAGATCTTAACATAGACATCACTAAAGAAAATACACAGGTGCTAAATAAGTATGTGAAAAGATGTTCCACATCATACCCCATCAAGGAAATACAAAAAGAACAATGAAATACCATTAGGTGTATATAGATGTGTAACCTATTAGAATGGTCAGATCTGTTGACACAGTCATTGCTGGTAGGAATTCACTTTTGGAAGACAGTTTATTGTCTTACAAGACTAAATATACTCTTATGATCCAGTAGTCACACTCCTTGCTATTTACCCAAAGGAGTTGAAAACACAAATGGTCCCCCAAAATTTACAGATGGCTCTGTATACCAGTTTTATTCATCACCGCCAAATTTTGGAAGCAACCAAGATATCCTGCAGTAGGTGACTGGATAAATACATTATGGTATATCTAGACAATGGAATGAGGCTTCCCTGGTGGCTCAAATGGTAAAGCATCTGCCTGCAGTGAGGGAAACTGAGGTTGAATCCCTGGGTTGGGTAGATTCCCTGGAGAAGAGAACAGCTACCCACTCCAGTATTCTTGCCTGGAGAATTCCATGGACAGAGGAGCCTGGCAGGCTACAGTCNCTCAAATGGTAAAGCATCTGCCTGCAGTGAGGGAAACTGAGGTTGAATCCCTGGGTTGGGTAGATTCCCTGGAGAAGAGAACAGCTACCCACTCCAGTATTCTTGCCTGGAGAATTCCATGGACAGAGGAGCCTGGCAGGCTACAGTCCATGGGATCACAAAAGGTTGGACATGACTGAGTGACTCACACTTTCAGAAAATGGAATCTTATTCAGCACTAAGAATAAATGAGCTATTAGTTCTTAGTCATTCCCTTCTCCAGGGGTTTTTCTTGACCCAGGGATTGAATCTTTGTCTCCTGCATTCTTTACCATCTGAGGCACATTCTTTACCATCTGAGCCACCACGAAACTATTAACTAAATGTTAATTAATCATTTAGTTTATAAACAAGTAAATAAATATTAAATTATTTAAATAATTAGAAATTAATATAAATATATTTAAGTAATTGATTATTAATTAAATGAGCTATTAAGCCATGAAAAAAATGGAAGAAATTTATATGCATATTGTTAAGTGAAAGACAATCTGAAATTGTTACACATTATATGGTTCCAACTATATGACATTATAGAAAAGGCAAAACTATGGAAACAAAATTATCAGTGGCTACCAGGGTTTAGGGATGGTGGATGGATGAACAGGTGGAGGATGAAGAATGTTTAAGATAGTGAAAATGCTCTGTATGTTACCATAACGATTGACACGTTATTACACATATGTGCAAACCCATAGAATTCACATCACCAAGAATGAACACTAAAGTATGGAATTTGGATGATTATGGTTTATCAATGTATTAGGTTCATCAGTTGTAACAAATGCACTACTCTGGGCATGTGATAATAATGGAGGATATACATGCATGGGGGTAAAGGATATATGGGAAATCTCTGTTCTACTTTCTCAATTTCACTGTGAACCTAACATAGCCCTTTGAAAAAGGCTTTATAAAAAGGTTGGCTGATTCATGCCAATGTATCACAATATTATAAAGTAATTATCCTCCAATTAAAATAATTAATTTTAAAAAAATTTTATTATGTGCTGTGCTAAGTCACTTCAGTGCTATTCAGCTCTTGGCACTCCTATGGACTGTAGCCTGCCAGGCTCCTCTGTCCATGGGATTCTCCAGGCAGGAATACTGGAGCGGGTTGCCATGCCCTCCTCCTGGGGATTTTCCCAACTCAGGGATCAAACCTATGTCTCTTATGTCTCCTGCATTGGCAGACGGGTTCTTTACCACTAGCGCCACCTGGGAAGCCCAGAAATTAAAAGAAAAAAGAAAAAAAAAAACAGGTAAATTACAATGTCAGTTTAGTTTCTTCAGTGACACTTAATATCTATTTTCTAGTAGGGTTAAAAAGAAAAAATAACAAAAATGTAAATAAAAAATTGTGTTTGTAGTGAAACAACTCAGTAATAATGGCAAGCAAATATCAAATTGTGAAGAAGTTAGAGGCTTTCCCTTCTTAATAACAGTAAGCTATTATTTTACTATTAACTTAGGAATAACACTACAAAAGTTATGACCAACCCAGACAGCATATTAAAAAGCAGAGACATTGCTTTGACAACAAAGGTGTGTCTAGTCAAAGCTATGTTTTTTGCAATAGTCAGGTATGGATGTGAGAGCTGGACTGTAAAGAAAACTGACTGCCAAAGAATTAATGCTTTTGAACTGTGGTGTTGGAGAAGACTCTTCTTGAGAGTCCTTGGACTGCAAGGAGATCCAACCAGTCTATCCTAAAGGAGATCAGTCCTGAATATTCATTGGAAGGACTGATGATGAAGCTGAAACTCTAATATTTTGGCCACCTGATGTGAAGAACTGACTCATTGGAAAAGATCCTGATGTTGGGAAAGAGTGAAAGCAGGAGGAGAAGGGAATGACAGAGGATGAGATGGTTGGATGGCATCGACGACTCTGTGGATATGATTTTGAGTAAGCTCTGGGAGTTGGTGATGGACAGGGAAGCCTGGCGTGCTGCAGTCCATGGGGTCAGAAAGAGTCGGACATGACTGAGCAACCAAACTGAACACTACAAAAGTAATATTCTTCATTGGATGACTGAAATAATAATAATAAATCTGGGGACAGAGAATGCAATGACAGCTAAAAGTTGTTATAAACTGTAAAACTTGTAGGAAGTCAAAGGGGCCATCAGAGGGAGGAAGAATGGAAAATATAAGATGAAAATTGCCAACATTGATAGTATTATTATAGACAAAATATCATAAAATATTTTTAAGACTGCATTAAACAGACTTTGGCTCTCAGCTTCATTAATGACGTTGCATTTGGCTTGCTGTTATTGTTATTCAGTCACTAAGTCATGTCCAACTCTTTTGCAGCCTCACGGACTATATAGCACATCAGGCTCTTCTGCCCATGGGATTTTCCAGGCAAGAATACTGGAGTGTGTTGCCATTGCATTTGGCTAGAGAAGAGATATAAAAGGTTGAGCCACTAGCATATTGTTTTACCTATTAATAATGTTTAATGCTAGGAGTAGGTTGATGCATTAGCACATCATCTATGATCCAGAGTGGAAAAGAGGCCACATTCCAATACTGTGATTAACACATGCAATGAGAACTATTGCTATTGTGGGTTGCCCTTTCTTTTTTTCATAAAAAGTGAGTTGATCTTCCTTTGATTGGTCTGACAAGATAAGAACAAAAAGGCTCTAGGTCCAAATGCTCAATAGCACTTGCTTGCAAAACATCTGAAAATTCCAGAAATCAGATATATTTGTCATGTTCTGGTAATATGCACATTTTTATTGGGTTTAGATATAACACCTTGGCTAGAAAATTAATAGCTCAATAACTTGTTGTAGCTGTTTGTTTTATACTCAAGTGACCCATGATTCAAAATCTTAAGGAGATAAGGCAAGCAAATTTGTGAATATGAGAATCCAGTGTATGGAGTGCTGTTCAGAAAAGTCAAAATAAGAAGGACTAGCCAGATAGCAGTATGTAAATCCTGGGAACCTGAAAAAATTGTCAAAAGAAGAAATGTTTACCCAAAGAAGTTATGTAGGAACACAGAAAAAAAAGAAAAGAAAAGAAAAACCACAGAAGCATAGAAGAATGGGTAACTTAGGGTAATGTTTAGAAACAAAAGCTTTTGAGTCAGCTTGGGTTTGAATAATGGCTTTTAACAAGGATTCTCTTTCTGACTAAGCTGTAGTCAGAGTTCCCTGATCCCTCTTCTCAACTAAGTCATATACTTGGTCAAGTTCCTTGGCTTGCTAAGGCCAGTTTAGCAATAGTTCTGCCAAGTCAGTTTAGTGTCATTTTACCCTTGATACCTAATCAAGTTTTTCTTAGTAATTTTTCATCAGCTGACTCCCTCATCCTGCCTGTTGACTAAAATTCCCCAAATGCCCTTGTTTTATTCAGAATAAAGTTCAATCTCACTTTCATATTGCAATAGCTTTGAATAAAGTTTTTTTTGCCTGTATAAATCTAACTGATGTATTTTTTGACAGCGATGATTCTATGACTTGGAGAGGACTAGATTCACCATTATACCTTGTATCTCACACCTAGAACTCTACATGCATTACTTTAAAGTATTTATCTTCATTCCTAACTGACTGATCGAGGATCCACTGGTTAGTTCAACTCCTGATACAGTGTTCTGAATGATAGTCTGTTGAAACATTAAAAGAACAGATTTTTATTCTTAGGATGCAGAGTATAGTCTTGAGGCTGGGTTAGAGTCCCAGACTTCTGGTTTAGAACCTGGAAGATTCTCATTGAGGTCTCATTTTCTTGAACTTTATTATTATAATCATCATGTATTTAGAGTACTGTTCCTTATTTGGATTTTTTTTTATGTACAAAGATCTCATATGCAGAAATATTTCATGGATAATTTGTAACTTCAGTGGGCTCTTGGGAAACCTGAAATCTCCTCAAACTGGCTCACCTGACTTCTTTCTTAGGAGAGGACCTCCTTAAGGAAGACCTCTACTCCTCCCACATTTTATGAACTTCAGTCTTCACTTTAGCTCCTTTAAATCTTTGATCTGTCCCACTTCAATACCACTGTCCTCTCTGTGCTTTTTTTTACAACCCTGCCAAATCTTTACCATTCTATTCCCTCAACTCCCTACTATCATAAGAATACTTTCAGATTCAAGAATTGGAAAAGCAACTACCTGAGTTTGAAAAAGAGAGAGGAAAAAAAAAATGGAAACACACTGAATATTTTGTTCACTTCAAAGGACTTTAGAAACACCCAGACAAGTGATTAGTGTCTACCAAATCCCTCACCTAACTCTGTCCACAGCCTCCATAAAGAAAGAAAAACTTAAAAGTCCCTTCCTGTTCTTCAATATCTGCAAATCAATCAATGTAATTCACCACATTAACAAATTGAAAAATAAAAGCCATATGATTATCTCAATAGATGCAGAGAAAGCCTTTGACAAAATTCAACATCCATTTATGATAAAAACTCTCCAGAAAGCAGGAATAGAAGGAACATACCTCAACATAATAAAAGCTATATATGACAAACCCACAGCAAACATTATCCTCAATGGTGAAAAATTGAAAGCATTTCCCCTAAAGTCAGGAACAAGACAAGG
>SJYX01002535.1:89414-133870 GCA_006410675.1 Oreotragus oreotragus
TATATTCAAAAGCAGAGACATTACTTTGCCTACTAAGGTCCGTCTAGTCAAGGCTGTGGTTTTTCCTGTGGTCATGTATGGATGTGAGAGTTGGACTGTGAAGAAGGCTGAGTGCCAAAGAATTGATGCTTTTGAACTGTGGTGTTGGAGAAGACTCTTGAGAGTCCCTCGGACTGCAAGGAGATCCAACCAGTCCATTCTGAAGGAGATCAGCCCTGGGATTTCTTTGGAAGGAATGATGCTAAAGCTGAAACTCCAGTACTTTGGCTACCTCATGAAAAGAGTTGACTCATTGGAAAAGACTCTGAAGCTGGGAGGGATTGGGGACAGGAGGAGAAGGGGACAACCGAGGATGAGATGGCTGGATGGCATCACGGACTCAATGGACGTGAGTCTGAGTGAACTCCGGGAGTTGGTGATGGACAGGGAGGCCTGGCGTGCTGTGGTTCATGGGATCACAAAGAGTCGGACACGACTGAGCAACTGAACTGAATGAGAGGATGCCACGGGGATAAGGATTTTGATAGGCAACCTCAAAAATGGCCCTCAGAGATCTCTGCCTAAGAGTAATCATATTCCTTGTGATTTTCCATATACAAATTTTACCTGAACGACTATTTCTACAACTAAACAATAGTTTGAAAGCCACCAAATGCTCTAAATGTTGATGTTACTCAAGGTTCCAACTTTGGCCAGTTTCTCTTTTCACTGTTCCCATTCTCCTTGGGAAATCACGCCTACATCCATGTTGGTAATCACCTTCCCCTACTCTAATAGTTTTGAAATACACATCTTAGACTTCCCACAAAATGTAAACACCGCACGGTATTCATCTTCCTCTTATGATCCCTTTCTCTTGAGGCTGCACTGGTGGACTGGACTTACTGACTTACTTCTAAGAAACGGAAGACTGCAGACCTCAGGCCTGAGATTAGGCTATAGTTTCAGAGGACTGGGGCTTCCATCTTGAAATGGCTCTCTCTTGCCCTTCCTTGGAAGGTTCAACAGGGATAAGCCAGTTGCTATAACGATAGGCCTGTGTGAAGAGGGATAGAGGCCTCAAAACCCAGGTGAGTGAACTTAAAAGAAGAGACTTGCCAGACAGACTTTCAGATGAGACCAGGCATGGCCAAAAAAATTGGACTGCAACCTGAAAGACTCTGAGCTCAAGGCACCTGGCCAATGCCTCACCCAGATTCCTGACCTACAGCAACTGGTAGATCAGAAATGCTTGAAATTGGTGTTTGTCAAGGTTCCTTTCTTGGCTTGTTTCTCTTTTTGCTGTCCCCTTTCTCCCTGGGAATATGCCTATGTCCTCCGAGAAGGCGATGGCACCCCACTCCAGTACTCTTGCCTGGAGAATCCCATGGATGGAGGAGCCTGGTGGGCTACAGTCCATGGGGTCGCGAAGAGTCGGACACGACTGTACAACTTCACTTTCACTTTTCACTTTCCTGCACTGGAGAAGGACATGGCAACCCACTCCAGTGTTCTTGCCTGGAGAATCCCAGGGACAGGGGAGCCTGGTGGGCTGCCATCTATTGGGTCGCACAGAGTCGGACACGACTGAAGCGACTCAGCAGCAGCAGCATATTGATAATTACTTCCACCTATTCTTACAGTTCCAAGGGCACATCCTTAGACTTACCCCAAAACTGAACTGGCCATTGGCCATCCCACTTAAATATCCCATGAGCACCTGAAAGTGACAATGACCCAAGACTAACCTTACAAATATTCTTACAAAATATATTTTCTGCTTTATTTCCCACTTTAATAAATGGTGCTACCACAACCCAGTTCATCCTTAATTTCTCAATTTCTCTCTCTCACTCCTCACTGTTCTTTCAATAACCTCTTAAAATCCCATAAAATCCACTTCTTTGCTATCCCTTGATCTATTTCCTGCATCTGCACTATCACTCTTAGTTCAGGCCACTGCAATTTCTGCCTTGAGTATTTCAATACCCTCATAAACAGTCCACATAATACAGAGGTGGAGAGGTCAGGTTCTTATTTCAGACTTAATTCGAGACCTCAGAGCATTTGAATCCCACCTCTGTTACATACTTGCTGGGTTATATTTGACAAATCATTTAATCTGTCTCCTTATAATTATATCATCTTTAAATCAAGGGTAATAGTAAGCAGAGTGGTAAGTGCATGAACTCTTTGCCATTGTATCTCAGTGCAACTGGACAAGTTACTTTGTTGATCTCTTCCTCCATTTCTTTTTGTGTCATATGGGAATAACAATAGGAATCAACAGATAAAACTACTGTAATGATGGAACATACTGACTGCTGGCCAAATGTTTTCTGTTGTTATTCATTGTGCCACTTTTAAATCCATTCATTATCTTGCAAAGTGATATCTCTAAATCTTATGGCATTCCCCTGCTTAAAGCTTTTTGATGGTCCACTTATTACCCCCTTAGTACAGCATCAGGCAACCTTCACAACTTGGCAAACCTCTTACACTTTATCTCTCTCCATTCTTCCCCACTGAACCTTAAATGCCAATCTCACTAACCTACTTGACCTTCTTCAAGGGCCAAGTACTTACACGCCTCTCTGTCACTGCCAATGTTGTCCCTTCTCCCTTAAATACTCTTTCTATCCTACTGACCTGGCTCACCCATCCTTTCTGTATTTAGCTGATGCCTTCAAATTTTCCAGACAATTTCCCCAACCATCATACACATACACAGACATATACACTAACACACCCATGTACACAAGTAGATCCTCCCATAAGCATCCATGGGTCTCTTTGCACACCTCTATACCTATATCTACCATCTAAGGAATTGTAACTAACTGTACATCACTCTTTTTCCCCGCTAGACATGAGCAATGTACTCCAGCAATGTGCAGGAACATCTGGAACATTGTAGGTGCTCAGTAAATATTTAATCAAGAAATAAATGGAGCTCTAATCTGACATTTCTTTTTTTCTTTGAGAGAGTGTATGAACTTTCTGTATTTTGTTGCTACAGTTGAATTTTATAGTACTGGCTTGTTATGGTATGCCAACAACTAGAGACATTCTTGGTAAAGATCAAACAAAGGCATGGTTTCTGGACAATGAAGAACCCTGGGAAGTTCCAGAAACTTTGGGCCCACCTGTCCAACCCAAACCAGGTGAGTGAAATTACAACAATCTTTGCAAGCCTGCCTATTCCATAGCTTCAGAGAGGTACACACTGGCTAGAGTCTCCTGTGTTTAACTCTCCACTCTCACAAAATTCCACAATTATTATGGTATCTAGTCCCATCACTCCATAGGAAATAGATGGAGAAACAGTGGAAACAGTGTCAGATTTTATTTTTGGGGGCTCCAAAATCACTGCAGATGGTGACTGCAGCCATGAAATTAAAAGACGCTTACTCCTTGGAAGAAAAGTTATGACCAACCTAGATAGCATATTCAAAAGCAGAGACATTACTTTGCTGACTAAGGTCCATCTAGTCAAGGCTATGGTTTTTCCAGTGGCCATGTATGGATGTGAGAGTCGGACTATGAAGAAGGCTGAGCACCGAAGAATTGATGCTTTTGAACTGTGGTGTTGGAGAAGACTCTTGAGAGTCCCTTGGACTGCAAGAAGATCCAACCAGTCCATTCTGAAGGAGATCATCCCTGGGATTTCTTTGGAAGGATGCTGAAACTCCAGTACTTTGGCCACCTCATGCGACGAGTTGACTCATTGGAAAAGACTTTGATGCTGGGAGGGATTGGGGGCAGGAGGAAAAGGGGACAACCAAGGAAGAGATGGCTGGATGGCATCATGAACTGTATGGACGCGAGTCTGAGTGAACTCTGGGAGTTGGTGATGGACAGGGAGGCCTGGCGTGCTGCGATTCATGGGGTTGCAAAGAGTCAGACACGACTGAGCGACTGAACTGAACTGAACTGAAGCTTCAGATCCACAAGGCCAGGGAGGTAGGCTTTTTGTCTCATCTTTCAGTGACTCTCTAAGTAGTCAGGTGCCTTAGATTGGGGCACCACTAGCCAGTATATTGATTTCCAACTGGTGGGAGGAGCAAGGTCTGGAGTAAGGTCTGTAAGCGTCAAAGACGAGAGACCAAAGGGTTTCCTGCCTTTTTAGATATAATCAACCAGCTGTTAAGTCCCTGGTGCTTAAAAATATGTCAGAATGGAGGAAGTTATGCTTTTTTCCTTCCTATATAATTTTCAGTTTTAATATAACCTGAAGAAGTGAAATGACTGTTGAGAAATGCCATGTACTTCTGGTAGAAATGGGAGAGACTTCTCAAGATCTCGACAACAAGATGAGCATGTCTGTATCACTAATGAGAAGTTTTACTGAACCCACACATTTCATAAAGGTTCTCAGTCTGTGAGACCAGCAAAGACTGTTTCTAAAAATAGAATCTTTTTCTGTACCTAAGAAAGAAAAATTAAGGGAAAAATATACCTGTAAAGCTGATCAATAAAGAAAGGTAAAGAAATAATTCTCTGTATATTTCTAGCATAGAGAAATGGAATTATTTTTCAAGAATATATTTTCATCACTAGGGTAAGGCAACAATAATCAGAGTAAGCCTGAATGAGATCAGAGTAAGTCTGTAGTGCTTACATATTAGGATCTTTGTCATTTTCTTTGGCACAGATAATTTTTCCAGAGATGCTGGCTGGCAGTTTCTATGCTGCTGCAGAAATAGGAAATAGAAGCAATAAACAGGTGACTGGAATATTTCATGTAAGAAAATACAACTCAAAAAAGTGAGGGCAAAAAGCAGGCTGAAGTGTTGACCCCACTGAGAAAAGAGATGTCAATTTCAGTTACTAACTGTGAAACTATGGGTTTTCTCATTGTGGGCCCAATAAAGTGTATACAGGGTTGCACGTTGTAATTCAACTCACCTTACACCATAAAACCACTCCAGAATTCAGAGAGAAAGGGCATAATGTTTTCAAAAAATGCTTTGCAATCTCATCTTCAAATCTATGATCTATCCTTCCTAGAAAGCTCCTTGTAGAAGAGAGTGACTTTATCAGCACACAAATGTTATACTAATGAAAGTTTATCTTGCCTGAGAGTGGATATTCTCAAGGTACAGGTATGGCAAGGGGCTGATATCAAGGAAGATAGAAAGAACAATGGAGGGATGGACAGGTGCTTTGAACAGATATATCACAAAGAAGAATATATGAACAGACAATAGGCACAAGAAGGAATTGTTTATTGGAAAATGCAAACTAACCCACAATGTGATACCATTCTTCTCACCCTCAAGAATGGCCAAAATCTACAGGATTGGCTACACTGTTGGTGAGAATGTGAAGCAACTAGAACCCTCATACATTGTGATGGGAACATAATATGATTCAATAACTTTGGGATAAATTCTGATCACTTCTTACAAAATTTAAACTCATTTATTCTATGACCCCTCAATTCTACCCCAAGAATTACCCAAGACAAATAGAAACTTATGTTCACAAAATACCTTGCCATAGATCATCTACAGCAGCTTTATTCGTAATTGGCTGAATCCCAGAAGCAGTCCAGGAGTCCATCAATAGGAAAAAGAATAAGCCTTGATATATACATACAATAGAATACTACTCAACAATATACATGCAACAACATAAATAAGTCTCAAAAATATTATGGTGAGTGAAAAAAATCTATATCAGGCAAGTATCTCCAGAGAAACAGAATAGGATCAATAAGTACACACACACATAAAGAGGTTATAAGAACTGGCTTATGCATTTGTTGAGGTAGGCAAGAGCTGGCTGGCAAGCTGGAAGCATAGACTGCAGCCTTCAGGCAGAATTTCTTCTTCTTCAATAAACCTCTTTCTTCAGGCTTGCAACTGATTGGACAAGGCCTACTGACATTATTAAGGGAAGTTTGCTTTACTGAAAGATAATTGTTGATGTTAACCGCATTTCCAAAACGCCTTCACAGCAACACACAAATTGGTGTTTCATTACATAACTGGGTACTATAGCCTAGCCAATTTGACACAAAAAATTAACCATCACAGAAGCCTTACCAAACAAGACTGCATTCTCTGATTTTATTTATGTGCAATTCCAAAATAGGGAAAACTAATATAAAGAGGTATAAAATCAGAAAGGAGTTTGTCTTTTGGGGTTGGTAGTGAAGAGGCACAAGAGAACTTTCCAGGGTGATTCTATGTACTGACAGGGGTTTGAATTACATAGATGTGTACATTCGCCAACAGTCAGGGAATATATATTTGGGATTTGTGCATTTTATATATGGAAACTGTATTTGAAAGGAAAAAAGTATCTGCAAGCAAACAGTGATCTCTATTTAATAATATAAAGGCAATGGCAGCCCACTCCAGTATTCTTGCCTGGAAAATCCCATGGATGGAAGAGCCTGGTAGGCTGCAGTCCATGGGGTCGCAAAGAGTCGGACATGACTGAGCGACTTCACTTTCTTTCACTTTCACTTCATGCTGAATATTGAAGGAAGTACACTGATGTACTTTTAAATGCTTTGAAAAATAATTGATAGATGGCAAGAAGGGTAGATAGTGATAGACATGTGATAAGGTGAGTTGGGGAGTGTTCATGGCAGAGTGAAGATATTTTTGTTGTTTAGTGGCAAAGTCATATCCAACTTAGTCACTGCCACCCACCAGTGACTCCTCAGTCCATGGGTTTTCCCAGGCAAGAATACTCAAGTGGGTTGCCATTTCCTTCTCCAGGAGATCTTCCAGACCCAGGAATCAACCCCAGATCTCCTGCATTGGCAGGCAGATTCTTTATCATTAGATGAGGTATACACAAAAGTTCACTGTGTAATGCTTTTGACTTTGCTGTATTATTTTTTTAATTGTCATAACAAAATGTTGGGAGAAAAAATCAGTTTCTCAAAATAAATGAACATGTTTGTATCTTTCTTCCATCAACCAGCTGGAGTCAAGTGTCAACTCCTGTGCTGTAACAAAGTTCTCTCACTAAGACCATCAGCCTCTAAACTGCTAAATCTCATGGCACTGTTCTAGACCTAGAATACTTTTAATTTCAGACAAAGTGGCCCTGAGCTTAAGAGTTCATTAAATATGCTTGAAAAAGGAGTGTTGTCCCAACTTTAAATACTGGCTTGCTTTTCTTCACAGCCACTGATTCTTCTGCCTTTTCCTAAGCAGAAAACTATCAACGTCAATCTTTTTTAATTTTCTGTGTCCTAGAACCTTGCTACTCAAAGTGTGAGTCAGTGGCACCGGTATTAGCTTGGACCTTGTTAGAAATGCACTTCTCAACTCTGAGCTACTGAATGAGAATCTGCATTTAAACCAGAAGGTGCCTCAGAAACATATTAAAGGATGGGAACACTGGCTTCTAGCTTAGTTGCCCAAGTTCTTTATTGGTCTAAGATATCACTGTTTCCTGATCATCCATCTGCTGCTCTGGATCCTCCTTCGCAGGCTCCTTTCCCTCTCTCCACCCGGTGTAAATTAGAGTTCTGTCCAGATGTGCTGAGGCTCTTCCTTTATCCCAGTTTTGGCCATTTGCCCATCTAAATGCTGAAGACTTCCAAACATTTTTCTTTATCCACTTCCTTGAGTTCCGGGCGTGTATATCCAATCTGCCTACTGACAATTTCTCTTTGAATGTCCCACAGAAACTTCAGACTCGTTGTATCAGCAACTGAGTTCAACTTTTCTTCTACTATACACCCTTCTCCCCCTCCCCAAACTGCAAGGCTCAGTTAATGGCGCCACTGTCTAAGAAGAGAGTCATGGTCATGCCAGAGCCTTTCTTTTCTACTTTGTACCATAACCAGGTGCCATTCACTCCACTTTCTAAATATCTCAGATTCATCCCCATCTCTCTCTCTTCCTAGGCTTTTTTCCCTCTATACCTAGGCTACTAAAAACCTTCATAATAGATTCCCTGCCTCTGGTGAAGCACTCCTCCATTCAACTGCTTCCAGAATGGTTTACCTAAAACTAAACTCTCATCATTTCTCTATCTTGCTTTTAAAATCTTTCAACAATGAGCCTCCCTTTCAGTATAAATTTCAAACATCTAGGGCTATATTTACATCTCACACAGTAAGCAAATCCCTTTCCACTAGCTCACTCTGGAACTTAAAAACTCTGCTGCTTTTTATTTCAGTGGGGTTGAGTTCAGATTGAATTCTTGCCTCTCTCTTTAACTGTAAAAGCCTTGAATAAAGTCATCCATGCCCATTTAACCTTGGTACAATTTTTGCTTATCATTTGGTAATTGTCATTTACCCTTTGAAGAGAACTTAAACACCACCTTTTTGAGGAAGACTTCTTTAATGATCTCCAGGCTTCCTTCCTCCAGTCTACAACAAAGATTTGGTTGTCTTTCTTCCAAACTTCCACAGTTGGTACACACTTAATAAAAACCATGTTTCTTTTTATTTGTCTGTCTTGTCTCCAAGAATGGGAGTTCCTTAATATATAAGTATATCTTGCGTCTCTCTATCTCCCATTTACAGAACAACTTTGAGTCTATGATGAACCTCAATTAATGGTGGTTGAATGAATTGATAATCAAATGAACAAAAGCATCAGGTCTTGTCATAACATGATACTGAGCAAAGCATGACCAGCAGGCTGCATTCTGCTTATTTAATGTCTGAAAGATCCAAGGCAATCATGAAAAGCAAATTATCTGATAAATGTAATACAAAAAAAATCTGGGCTAAGCAAGAAAAAGAACGAATATCCCTCTTCCTTCAGGAGTATGTCTCATTTTATGTCCTGTACTAGTTACTAGCACCTGAGGATCTCAAATGTCTCTCTATTTACTAAGCTAAACATTTAGTTTAAGAAACATATATATGTTAAAATTTTTTAAAACTTTGGATAAGAAAAATAGTATTCCTTAGCTCAGTTGTTTAGGCTATAACTTTGGTAGCTGAATGTTAGAATATTGTGAGTTTCATGTGTGTCTTTGACAATGTTTTCCTTAAAAGGAAGACAGTAACCTCAAGTTTATGCCTCAAGACTTGTACAGGTTAGAGAAAACAGACTTAAAGGTTTATAGAGCACATCAACTTTACCACATTAATGAGGAACACAGCCTACCATATAATGGGTGCTAATTAGAGGAAAGACAGTACTTTATAAGCACTATTTCATTTAAATACCAATTATATGATTTAGATACCATAATTATCTTAATTCATTAAGCTCATCTTATTGAAATCTTCCTTTGCTTACTTTGCCCCAGCCATATGACCATTCCAGTCTTTGAATTTCCCATCTCAGAGCTTCTGGCATGAGCCATTTCCTCCATGTGCACTCTGCTCCTTAGTCTGTTTGGCTGATTCCTTCTCATCCTTCAGGCATCAGCTAAATTTCACCTTCTCAAAGATGCTTTTCCTGATTATCCAAGTTAAAGTTGCTGCCTACTCTTCCCAATCTACTCTACCGCTTCCTCCTGATGTAACTTCCTTAGAGCAGAGGTTCTCAAAAATGTCCTTTGCAGTCCAATGGGGACCTCTGAGACCCCTTTAGGGAGTCCATGAGGAGAACAATATTTGCATCATAACACTAAGATGTTATTTGCCTTCTCACTGTATTGGAATTTGTACTAACAGTGCAAAAGCAGTGGCAGATACAAGCCTAGTGCCTTAGGATGAATCAAGTCATTGGCACTAACTAAACTCGTGGTCATTGTATTCCTTAGCGCAGGACACAAAAACAAAAAATAAATACAAAAAAAAAGCTTAAGGATATCCTTGATAAAGTAATAAAATGTATTAATTTTATGAAGCCTCTACTCTTGAGTATAAACTTTCTCAATATTTCATGTGATGAAATGAGTAGTACGCATAAAACACTTTTGTTGCATACAAAGTATGATTTTTCTCAAAGAAAAGCACTAGGATGACTGAACTGAGAACAGAATTAGCTTTTTTTTTTTTTTTCACAGAACATTTCTATTCAAAAGCACAACCTAGAAACCTGGGTATTTGGCAGACATTTTCTAAAATGTAAACCAAATGAATCTGTCACTGCAATGAAAACAACTGACAATATTTGTTGCCAGTAATAAAATTTGAGTTTTCCAGAAAAACTCAGAATTTAAAAAATTTATATGTGCCACCATGAGCTTGAAAGCTTCCAGATACTTGAAGACTTTTCTCATAATAACTGTGGTGATATTAACAAATGTGATTTTTTATGTTGTCTGTACACATAACTCAGTGAACCAATGTTTTCCAAATGACCGATGCATAATGTTATAAAATCATGTGTAGATTTAAAAAATCCATTGAAAGTAAAAGACAGACCAAGGTTATTGTTGTAACAGAATGTGAAAAGTTTATTGATATGACTTTGGATTCTACATTGCAATTAACATTTAAGAAGCTGCCGCTTGACAATTTTTATTCCTTGTTTACATTCTATTCCATATTTGTAATTATTGCTATTGTCTGTCTCCCACCATCGACTATTAACCATGAGAACAGGATCTGCATCCATCTTATTCATTGATATCACCTGTGCCTAAGAGAGTGCCTGGCACATACTAGGTGGGTGACAGGTATTTAGTTGCATGAATAAATTCCCATTTTAAAGTTGAAGGAATTTAGTCTTAAAGACATAATGTTACATACTCAAGGTCACAAATCTACTAAGTGACTGAGGAGGAATTCATTTCTGTCCAATTGCAAAGCTCATGTTCTTAATTAAGTTCCTCCACCAAACTGCCTCTCCAGTGAAGATGTGGAGAGGTCTTGTCACACAGATACCAAGGTTTAATATCAACAGACTTTGAGCTTTTGTGAACTTTTATAGCCTCTTATGTTTGATATGAACTTATTTTAGAACTACAGGAAAACAGTATTTGAATCCAACTTCTCAGACTGACCCAGAGTTAGTTATTCTGAAAAACAGCCCCGGGCTCCCATCCAATCCCATGGGTACGTGTGGAACTGAGGCCATGGAAGTTGCATGAAACAGTTTTCACTTCTCCAGCTTCATCTCAGGCTCTTTCTTTTCTAGAATCCCAGATGATGAGGAAAAGTACAAAAGAAAGGGGGCCTGGAATACTAAATTGAGGACTTTAACATTCTAACCATAGTAGACATTTTTCCATACCTGACAATTAACTCAAACATCTTTCAGAGGTATGCTTTGATAAATGGTGACCAGCTACACCAACCAAGGCCAGTGTTGAGAGACTGAAGCCACTAAAATGGAAGCATATTCTGGCAATTCCAGTGCTTGGCAGAAGCACAGAGCCCAAGTTTTTAGAGAACAAGGACCTTTGGAAAGGTTCTTGCCAGGTCTCTCTTGCAATTTAATTACTTTCCATTTCTAGATGACATTTAAACCAACAACAAAATATTTTATTGCTAAATTATTTCATATGCTACATGGCAACAACCAAATCAAATGCAACTCAAATTGTCCCTAAAAAAGATGTGTATGCGTGTCTTCACAGGTAACGTAGCTGGGAAGCTGGAGAATAGAATGAAAAACAGCCCCATGCACTCCTACTCTGCCCTCATGGTGGTCAGGGCAGTATTATCGGACACCAATTCCAGTGCTCAGGGAATGCTTGAGTGCTTCATCAATGTTGACCTTAAGCTGTGAATAGCTACTTAGCATGGTAAAATCACCAGCTCCTAGCCCAGAGCAGATGATCAATAAGTGATCATTAAATGACTAATTTTCTACATTGCCAGTATATATTTCACACATTCACCATGAGTAGGCATCCTTTAAGCTGGAAACACTATGGTTGTACTGAAGACCAAACAATTCCTACTGTCTGTTGCAAAGATGGTCAAATTTGTAAATTATGGCAGTTTATATACTTCTGCCAGTAAAGATGATAATATTTTACCTTTAGAGAGATCTGATATCCAGATCATAGCTGTCAGATGAAAATATTGACTTAGCCTACAGCCCTACTACAAAATATAAAATAGTACCATCTACCTCTTCTAGAGGAAATTCAACCATATTATCATTTGGGGTAGGAGTAGGGGAGAATAATAAAGAAACCAGATACATGACTCAGATTGAGGCTTAAAATGATTCCAATTGATACGTTTGCTAATTATTTTCTCTAACTTTGATATTATTTGTTTTATTTCTAGATTTCAATCTATGTTACATCCAGACACAAGCACAAAATCAATGCTTCATAAATGTCTGTTGAATTAATTTGATACAGTGGTTCTCTGAGTATGGTCTGAGGAGCCCTTGAGATCATGGTGTGCTGCAGAAACTTCTGTCATCTCACAAGCAACAACTATCACATTTCTGAGAATTTTATAAGCCAGCTGTTAAATATGATAGTTATTAAAAAATAAATTATAAAAATTTGCAATTAAGTTATATAAAAATAAAGATAATAAGTACTCAAAACCCATCATTTCCTAAATATCTTACTGCCTTTCACTATTTCTAAGTTCTTGAGGTTATTAAATCTGTTGTATTTCTATGCAGAAACATCTAACAGTGTGCTAACTCTGCATTTCTTCCCAACTTTTTATTATCATTCATTTTGCGAAGATTTACAGCAGAAATATTGGCAAATGCTGCCAGTGGGACTTTTCTTTCCTCCTTGATGAGCTGGTTATCATAATATTTACTATCACACTACTTCCTGAGAGTTCACAATACTTTTCCAGGTGGTCTACCAAGTCCTCCTCCCTAATGTGAGAGAACAGATTTTCTACATAAATATTAACCAAAACAAAGATTTAAACAGATTGAATGCAGAAACAGATATGAGATTCCAACTATAAGCTAGATATTAAAGCAATTTTTGAAAAATGTAAAATTATTTCCTTCTTCTCACTACTTTTCTTTTTTCATGAAAAAGTGTTGTGTTATGCTAAAGACAAGATAATAAGCCCAAGGTGGAGTTGCATATGCTAAACTCCATTTCCCCAAGTGAAGACCTAATTACAGTTTCAGCTCCCACAAAAATGAAATGTTGAGCCAGTCAATCAGGAATCTCCTGATCAGCATTAATTAAGCAATTTGCCTGATAAACCCCTACAATAATAAAGTAACTTTGCAATAATCAACCTGCTTCTAGTGCAATCCCCTTATTCTTGCTCACTTTGACCTAAAAAAATCTCTACCTTGTATACCTGGTCAGCATGCCTTTCTATCTGCTGGATTGAATGTTGGCTGAGTCATGAATTGATCACTGAATAAAGCTAGTAAAGATCTTTATAATTTGCTTAGTTGACTTTTTTATTTTTAATAGTTAATGTAATAATGTATTTTTTTTCATTTATACACTAAATGGATTCATTTATACTTATTCTAATATGGTAAACGGAGAAGGAAATGGCAACCCACTCCAGTATTCTTGCCTGGAAAATCCTATGGACAGAGGAGCCTAGTGGGCTACTGTTCATAGGGCTGCAAGAGTCCAACAAGACTGAACAACTAAACCACCAGTACGATAAACCCTGACAAATATGTCAGAAAAGTAAAAGCTCTTTGGGGTCTTCAAGAATATTTTAAGAGTGCGAAGTGGCCTGAGATCAAAACGTTGAGAATCACTGACATAATGATGCAGTAAAGCCCATATAGTGCTATTTGACCTAGTGTAGTTAAACTAGAAAAGCAGGTCTATATTCTCAGGCCTTTGTGACCTTGGGAAATTAATGATTGTCCTTTTCAATTCTGTATTTCTCCATTTGCAAAAGGACAGACAGGATGACCTCAGTGAACCTTTTTTTAGCTCCTAGATTCTGTAACTGGGAGAATTATAAACGAGCTTTGCCTCTAGTTTGAAGGCAGTGGAAATCTTTATGCTTTGTCATCTTTTTTATACCTCCAACCCACATCATCACTGTCTTTAACAATCTTTATCCGCCTAAGCTCCTGCCTCCCAAAGGATTTAACATTAGATTACATCACCATAATTACAGAAGTCACTGCTTCCAGTGTCAAAAACTCGGACCACTCTTGGACTAAACTATGTCATACAGCAGACACAAAAACTCTGTGCAGACCAACAAAATGCCACGGTTTAGTGTCACTCCATCCATCAGGTGGAAAATGAAATTCCTAAAGCAGGCACTGTGACCGAATTTAATAAAGCAAACTTTCACCCAAGACCTGCTTTGCATCTCCCTCAGGAGCAGAGTGACATGAATGTTTTCTCCTTTCTGTGCAAGTACCACAAATTAGTATCTGCTTGCCATCCTTTAAAGTGTGTGAATTATCCCTCTTAATTCTAGGCAAGTCCGCGGAGGCTTGCCTTCCGAGCTCACTGCAGCAAAATGCAAATGATGTATGTAATAAAAAAAAAAAAGCCCTTGCCAAGTGAAACTGCAGCCTTCACTTTCATATCACATCTGTGTCTCCTTTCCTCCAGCGAACCCACAGCCAGAGCGAGATGTGAAATCGCATCCCAGTCTGCCGGGAATTCATGTGAAATCGCATCCCAGTCTGCCGGGAATTCAATGTCCAGATCCCCTCCCGACGCCAAACAAACGAGCAGAAAAAGCAAGCCCGCGGGGGACGTAGCTGCGCGGGAGATGAGAGGGGTCAAGGGCGCGCGGGGGTGAGCCAGCTCTGCGGGGCTCCCGCCTCCCATCGCGGGGCTTGGACGGTTCTGGGTACCACTGAGCGCTGGCCGGTTATGGGGCCAGCAATCAGAGCTGCGCTAAAATGGCTGCCAGCGTCGCGGCTGCCGGAGGAGGGATGCTCAAAGCCAAGGACAGACTGCCCTCCCAGGCTGCCCTGCCGCCAGGGAGCGTCCGCCTCCCTGCAGCAGGCGAGACGGCCAAGGTGCCCCGCGTTTGGGGCACCTCCCAAGCCCAAAGCGAGGCGACCCGCGCCCTCATTTAACTCTGCAGAAGGTCACCCAGCACCACCCTTCTCTGCGAGGCACGTGCAGCTAGGCATCGCCATGGCAACCTCCCCCCCACCAGATGTGTATAAGAGACAGGGGTTTATATCCTAATGCTTAACTCTGGATGGTGAGATTGGCTACCTTCTCAGGGCCTTAGTTTATTCATCTGTAAAATGGGAAGAACACTCTTAGAGTCATACTTGCTCCATAGGTTTGCTTAGAGAACTAGAACAAAGTCAAGAATGTAATAAGGTTCAGTTTTGTGTTAGCTGTTGTTGTCTCACTACAACCGAGCTCAGGAGGTGGAAAAGGCAGAGTCGGGACCGGGTGCTCCGCTGGTTGGCAGGAACCGGGCAATAAAGATTATGCAAGTCTGAAAAGCTTGGCCCTGCACACTGATGGGTTAACATTTATGGACTGCCAATTAGAGAGTCATATGGTCGGCCATTTCTCCGTTTATAGATGAGAGGTTTAAGGAAAATCAGACCAGAATCCAGAGTATATGTGCACTCTGAGAATGCATAGAATGTGCTTATTAGGCAACCTTTAACTTGACTTCATCTTTTCAATGTTGTAAACAGATGTGCTCAGTTGACTGGTGTCTTATCTGCTCTAACAATTAGGTTGCAGAGAAAGACATTGTCCAAGTACTTTAGTCCAGAGGAATGTATACACGAAGTGGGTAATGTGACTAAGGCAGTGTTTCATCCTCTAATTGCTGAACAAATAAAATGTGTGCTTTGAAAGTGTTTCCAGGTGCTTGCAAATGCACATTTGAAAAGTCATCAGAGCCCTTCCCTCTAATAAAATCACGTTTTTTCCCATTAATACCTTATTAATAATTCCTTAACCATGAAAAGCATATTTTAATGGACTTATTAAAGATGATAAAACAAAAATAACTGCTAATACATAATTTTGGAATTGAGCTTCTACTTCCAATTATGTATATAACATTAAATATAGTGTGTAATATGAAATGTTTTATAAAAATGAAGTCACATTGTACATTCTATATTTAACTTACCTCTTTCCACTTAACACTGCACTGAGATGGTCCTGTTTCACTGAATATTCTTTCCTGTCTTCAGTCTTAATGGCAACATACAGCTTTATCATTCAGCTGTAATGTGATTTCTTTAACCCTTGGACATTTACATGGTAAGATTTTACTGTTATAAAATAGTATAACAACAAACATTCTTGTGGCTATATCTTTGCCCATGCGTATGATTTATTTTCCTCAGGATTATTCACAAGGAACAGTTCTCAAGCTTTAACTGACTGCATTGCAACCATTGGTCAGGCCTGGGTTCTTCCTTAGAAATGAGCTGTCTTGAGTGTACTTCTGCAGGGCTTCTCACGTCATATGTACTCTCCCCAGGGTGAGAAGAGAGCAGTTTCCCTGGAAGGTCATGTAGCCGTGTGTGAATGGGATGATGGGCGGTTCCCTGCTGTTCTGCAGCCTGGGTGCAGAAAACACAGAGAAGGCTGTTTTGAAAGATTCTGCTTTGTGTACAATCTGGCACTGGAGACAGGCCTCACATCATCACTCATGAATTTCCACTTTAAACCCACAACTGCTTTTCAATTTGCAATTCTATAGCCAGAGAACAAGAACAAAATGAAAGTCTTAATCCTTAATGAAGATGTATGACACTAAAATGTTTTTGAGTATTCCTTAATGTCATTATGCTCTCAGTGGAAACTCATTTTTGTTTCCTTTGGTGGAACTTAAAGAATTGAAGAAATATTTCCTTTCCAAATCAGATGCAAGTACTCAGATATCTGAGGGGGCAGGGGCAAGGAAAAAAATGACTAGAGTAATCTAGATTTCCATTCTCTATTAAAATCTACTTTCCTTTGAGGAAAATATATTTAACTATAGCTTAGGTGTAAAATAATTATATTATTATAAATATTTATATTTATTTACTTATAAAACAGAGAAAACATGTTTGGTTTTTAAAAAATAGTTATATATAAATATATAAAACAATATAAAATATATAAAAGTTTAAAAAATGCCTGCCATTGTCACAGAGTAAGGAACAAGATAGAGTCATCTGTAATTTCACCACCCAGAGATAACCATTGTTGACATCTTCCTTATTAAATACATTTAAATAAAACAAAATTAGACCAAATTAATTACTAATATCTACTTTTCATTTAGCAATAAATCATTAAAAAAAAACTTTCAAGGAATTAGGTATTCTTTTATTTCATTTTAAAAACATACACAGTATCTCATTGTATTGATTTCTTTATCCAATCCTCGGTGTAGGTTTAGCTGGATTAAAAAATATATATATCATAAACATTTTTGCTATGAGCAACTTGTAGCTATATTTTGTTCACAGCTCTAATTATTTCTTGGAAAAAACTGCCTCCAGGAAGATTGTATCAGTTTACACCATCACTAAGCCTGTATATGAGTTTTGCCACCCCTTGTCAACACTGGCTATTATTAAAAGCGACAAAAAAGAATCCTTACTAAATAGCATATTTACTAGTTATTATAATTTGCATTTCTTTGGTCATTGAGCATAGTTTTGTCCTAAAGGGTCATTATTTTCAATTACTCACAATTAAAAGAAATACTTGCTTATCAATTTACTTTCCAGAACGCCATTTCACTGGGCATTCTGAAGGCTGAAGCTAGACAGAATATTGTACCTTCAAACATTTACAGGTGCAAGAGGGAGAGGTTTTTTTCTATAATTTATCAATATATAATATAATTTATAATAACTATATTGTTTGGAGGCCTCAGTTTCAAAAGATGTAGATCATTAATAATTTAAATATAGTTATTATAAATTATATTATATATTGATAAATTATAGAAAAAAACCTCTCCCTCTTGCACCTGTAAATGTTTGAAGGTACAATATTCTGTCTAGCTTCAGCCTTCAGAATGCCCAGTGAAATGGCGTTCTGGAAAGTAAATTGATAAGCAAGTATTTCTTTTAATTGTGAGTAATTGAAAATAATGACCCTTTAGGACAAAACTATGCTCAATGACCAAAGAAATGCAAATTATAATAACTAGTAAATATGCTATTTAGTAAGGATTCTTTTTTGTCGCTTTTAATAATAGCCAGTGTTGACAAGGGGTGGCAAAACTCATATACAGGCTTAGTGATGGTGTAAACTGATACAATCTTCCTGGAGGCAGTTTTTTCCAAGAAATAATTAGAGCTGTGAACAAAATATAGCTACAAGTTGCTCATAGCAAAAATGTTTATGATATATATATTTTTTAATCCAGCTAAACCTACACCGAGGATTGGATAAAGAAATCAATACAATGAGATACTGTGTATGTTTTTAAAATGAAATAAAAGAATACCTAATTCCTTGAAAGTTTTTTTTTAATGATTTATTGCTAAATGAAAAGTAGATATTAGTAATTAATTTGGTCTAATTTTGTTTTATTTAAATGTATTTAATAAGGAAGATGTCAACAATGGTTATCTCTGGGTGGTGAAATTACAGATGACTCTATCTTGTTCCTTACTCTGTGACAATGGCAGGCATTTTTTAAACTTTTATATATTTTATATTGTTTTATATATTTATATATAACTATTTTTTAAAAACCAAACATGTTTTCTCTGTTTTATAAGTAAATAAATATAAATATTTATAATAATATAATTATTTTACACCTAAGCTATAGTTAAATATATTTTCCTCAAAGGAAAGTAGATTTTAATAGAGAATGGAAATCTAGATTACTCTAGTCATTTTTTTCCTTGCCCCTGCCCCCTCAGATATCTGAGTACTTGCATCTGATTTGGAAAGGAAATATTTCTTCAATTCTTTAAGTTCCACCAAAGGAAACAAAAATGAGTTTCCACTGAGAGCATAATGACATTAAGGAATACTCAAAAACATTTTAGTGTCATACATCTTCATTAAGGATTAAGACTTTCATTTTGTTCTTGTTCTCTGGCTATAGAATTGCAAATTGAAAAGCAGTTGTGGGTTTAAAGTGGAAATTCATGAGTGATGATGTGAGGCCTGTCTCCAGTGCCAGATTGTACACAAAGCAGAATCTTTCAAAACAGCCTTCTCTGTGTTTTCTGCACCCAGGCTGCAGAACAGCAGGGAACCGCCCATCATCCCATTCACACACGGCTACATGACCTTCCAGGGAAACTGCTCTCTTCTCACCCTGGGGAGAGTACATATGACGTGAGAAGCCCTGCAGAAGTACACTCAAGACAGCTCATTTCTAAGGAAGAACCCAGGCCTGACCAATGGTTGCAATGCAGTCAGTTAAAGCTTGAGAACTGTTCCTTGTGAATAATCCTGAGGAAAATAAATCATACGCATGGGCAAAGATATAGCCACAAGAATGTTTGTTGTTATACTATTTTATAACAGTAAAATCTTACCATGTAAATGTCCAAGGGTTAAAGAAATCACATTACAGCTGAATGATAAAGCTGTATGTTGCCATTAAGACTGAAGACAGGAAAGAATATTCAGTGAAACAGGACCATCTCAGTGCAGTGTTAAGTGGAAAGAGGTAAGTTAAATATAGAATGTACAATGTGACTTCATTTTTATAAAACATTTCATATTACACACTATATTTAATGTTATATACATAATTGGAAGTAGAAGCTCAATTCCAAAATTATGTATTAGCAGTTATTTTTGTTTTATCATCTTTAATAAGTCCATTAAAATATGCTTTTCATGGTTAAGGAATTATTAATAAGGTATTAATGGGAAAAAACGTGATTTTATTAGAGGGAAGGGCTCTGATGACTTTTCAAATGTGCATTTGCAAGCACCTGGAAACACTTTCAAAGCACACATTTTATTTGTTCAGCAATTAGAGGATGAAACACTGCCTTAGTCACATTACCCACTTCGTGTATACATTCCTCTGGACTAAAGTGCTTGGACCATGTCTTTCTCTGCAACCTAATTGTTAGAGCAGATAAGACACCAGTCAACTGAGCACATCTGTTTACAACATTGAAAAGATGAAGTCAAAGGTTGCCTAATAAGCACATTCTATGCATTCTCAGAGTGCACATATACTCTGGATTCTGGTCTGATTTTCCTTAAACCTCTCGTCTATAAACGGAGAAATGGCCGACCATATGACTCTCTAATTGGCAGTCCATAAATGTTAACCCATCAGTGTGCAGGGCCAAGCTTTTCAGACTTGCATAATCTTTATTGCCCGGTTCCTGCCAACCAGCGGAGCACCCGGTCCCGACTCTGCCTTTTCCACCTCCTGAGCTCGGTTGTAGTGAGACAACAACAGCTAACACAAAACTGAACCTTATTACATTCTTGACTTTGTTCTAGTTCTCTAAGCAAACCTATGGAGCAAGTATGACTCTAAGAGTGTTCTTCCCATTTTACAGATGAATAAACTAAGGCCCTGAGAAGGTAGCCAATCTCACCATCCAGAGTTAAGCATTAGGATATAAAACCTGGAAGCTTGGCTCTGGCTCTTAACTGTTATACCGTCACCCAAATAATGTATACTTTGTCAAATAAGTGACTAGCTCCACTGACTCTCCACCTTAGTTTCAGTCCCTCTCTATAGCAGTCCCTTCTGCTTAGCCAAACTCAAACTCTTCTTTCAAAATACAGATGTGATGTATTGTCTCTGAAAACTCTTCCTCAATCAGATATGTACCTTAGCTATGATACTAATCATGTTGCTATAAGTCATATTTATTTACCTACTTCCACCATTAGTGTGAGTCCTTCAAAGCCAAGATTCCAATATCTGTTACTCTTTATATTGCCAATGCCTCCCATAGTATCTGACATAGAGAAAGTTCTTAACAATTGATCTATGAATGAATGATTAGAAAGAATACCATAGAGTTCTGCTTGCCCAAATATGTGGTCTTCAGTTTCCCATCATGACAGCCACTCTTGCTCCATTAGAGTAGGTGCTGTATAGATGAACACTGGACTAGCAGTCAAAAGACCAGTGTAATGTCAACTTTGCTCCCAAAGTAGAATCTTTGCCTTGCTTGGCTCTTAAGTGTTCAATGTTGGGACTTCCCTGGTGGTCCAGTGGCTAAGACTCCATGCTCCCAGTGCAGAAGGCCCAGGTTCAATCCCTGGTCAGGGAACTGGATCCCACATGCTGCTCTAAGAGTTTGCGTGCTCCAACTAAAGATCCCACTGCTGCAGTGATGATGGATGATCCCACATGCTGCGACTAAGACCCAGAGCAGCCAAATAAATAATAAATATTTTTTTTAATGTCCAGTGTGGACCTATCCTTAGGGATGGAAGGGAAAATGTTAGGCAAACCTATTAAGATATTAGGACTTCCCTGGTGGCTCAGACGGTAAAGCGTCTGTCTACAATGCGGGAGACCTGGGTTCGATCCCTGGGTTGGGAAGATCCCCTGGGGAAGGAAATGGCAATCCACTCCAGTACTATTGCCTGGAAAATCTGACAATTTTGAGCTAATTCATTTGCATAAAGGGCCCCAAAAAGGTGGGACAAGAGGATAACTAAGTCATAAAGGGTTTAGGGCTCAAGGTGTAACCAAAAAGGAGTTTCACTTCGATGAGGCTCTGTAGCCAGCAGTCTGAAAACACCCCCAGATCTTTCTGCTCACACTTCTTTTCCTGACAATCTGCACCAAGATAAGCATACCAAACTCATGGTCTTTTGGTATCACTGTTCTTCAACAGGCAAAGATTATTTGTGCTGGTTTCAGTGAGGTCACTAGCAGGACTGTGAAGCAGTAGAAGGTAACTAATACATTAAAATCAAAATATGATGAATGTTTAACGCAATGTTTCTGTTTGATCATTACCGTTTGCCTTATCTTACGGTCCTCCTGCAATGCAGGAGACCTGGGTTCAGTCCTTGGGTTGGGAAGATCTCCTGGAGGAGAGCATGGCCACTCACTCCAGTATCCTTGCCTTGAGAATACCCCATGGACAGAGGAGCCTGATGGGCTACAGTCCATTGGATCGCAAAGAGTTGGGCACAACTGAGCCACTAAGCACAAGCCAGCACAGGTCTTCCTGCGTTTTATTCGGCGATCCCAGCTCGGGGATGAACCTAGGGATGAATAAACATATCATGTGAAGATAAACACACCTTTGATTCACTTTGAGGGTCTGGTTTGAACTTNACAGTCCATTGGATCGCAAAGAGTTGGGCACAACTGAGCCACTAAGCACAAGCCAGCACAGGTCTTCCTGCGTTTTATTCGGCGATCCCAGCTCGGGGATGAACCTAGGGATGAATAAACATATCATGTGAAGATAAACACACCTTTGATTCACTTTGAGGGTCTAGTTTGAACTTTTTTTGGACTTCTACGTTTATTTGTGACCATGTTTCTCAGAGAATGTAGGGTATCCTCGTGGAACACCAAAAAATGCCTTGAAAGGAAGAATCAAAAACCCAGGAGTGAAATAAAATTAATGTCATCTCCAAATATTTCCTACCTTCTGATTATACACATTGAGGCTTGGCTGTTTCTAGCCTCATCTGACCACCAAGGAAAACTCTAGCTTTTGTTCTAGTGCTAAAGGTTCTTTTCTGAAGTTTTGCAAAGTCTCATAGATGTCTAGTGACTCCTTGTGGAGTTTTCTCTCTATGTGTAAAAATTCACTAAAAAGTTGGGAAATTAAAAAAAAAAAAGTTGGAAAATCATAAGATCTCAGAATTGAAAGGGCCATAAAGAATTTAATGTAACTTTCACCCAAGTTCGCAGTAACTGTAAAAGGAGGTTGAAAATATCTGGTGACAGATAAACATCTTGTGTATTACTACCCCTTCCCTTCTACTCTCATGGTAAAATAGACTCATAAATAATATTGCACACAAGTAACAATTTCAGCAGGATCCAAATGAAAGAAAAGAAAAAAAAAGAAAGAGAAGGGAATTTCACATTTTCAAAATCTATGACAGCCATTCTGTCGGGGAACTAGATCCTCAAGATATTTTGGTCTTGGTAACCAAATACTCAGTAATCAATGTTCCCAGTAAAATAAGCTGTCTCTAAAACCCACTACCCCCAACCCCCCCTAAATTGTCCTTCTACTCTGAAATATTATCTCTAAGATATGCTTTTGGTATTTTACTAATATCTAACAATCCTGGTTGTAGGGATTTGTCATTTGGGTCTCAGCACTTACGCCTCTTCCCTAGGACTCTGTTCGTCTATTGTGGAACAACTTCCTCCCACACTGGGTATAGGCAGTGTAGGTGGTCAAGTTGGTTGCCACTTCTTATGCTGGTACTCTTGCCTAAAGAATCCCATGGATAGCAGAGCCTGGTGGGCTACAGTCCATGGGTTGCAGAGTGGACACTGAGCAACTAACATATGCCAAACACACACACACACACTTGAAGACTCAGGACAAATCAGATGATTATTATAGCCAATTAGATAGTTTCTCCAGGACACTGAACTTCAGCTAGGTTTTTAAGACCCCAAGAAGCCCATTTGAGATTGTCGTTGCTGCAGAGGTACCCTGCTAGACTCTTCTAGTTATGAAACCATGTCCACACCACACAGCTATAATGAATCTAGACTATAGTTCTAGTTCCAAGCCTGATCCCATCATTTTGTGGCATTCTCAATATTTTTCTAGGATGGTTTCCTTTTTTTTTTTTAAGTAAGCCAAATTCTAAAATTGATTGTGGTGATGGTTTGGTTGAACAAATCTGTGAATATACCAAAAACATTTAACCATGCACTATAAATGGGTCGGGGAAGGCAATGGCACCCCACCCCAGTACTCTTGCCTGGAAAATCCAATGGACGGAGTAGCCTGGTGGGCTGCAGTCCATGGGGTCGCTAACAGTCGGACAGACTGAGCGACTTCACTTTCACTTTTCTCTTTCATGCATTGGAGAAGGAGATGGCAACCCACTCCAGTGTTCTTGCCTGGAGAATCCCAGGGACAGGGGAGCCTGGTGGGCTGCCGTCTATGGGGTCACACAGAGTCGGACACGACTGAAGTGACTTAGCAGCAGCAGCAGCATAAATGGGTAGGTTATTTTGTACATGACTTGCATTTCAATAAAGCCTTTTTTTTTATAAAAAAAAAAAAAAAAGTAAAGAAAAGAAAAGGCAGCCAGGGTTGGTTTCTACTGCTTGATACATAACAAGAAATAATTGATATTTTCTTGTCAGGATGAAACTATTTAGGCTGGAAAGGATTGCACATTCTCAAGTTTCTTTAACAGTGAGTTCACCAAGAAAAATTACTGGGGCACTACCTTTTAATGAGGGTTGAATAAGTCTGACAAATACAGTCTTATTCTGAGGGGGCAGGAAACCAGGAGCTACCACATAGGAGAGATTTTAGATGTCCAGATTTGCCCAAGGACATTGAATGATGGGGATGATGAAGTCAGATCAGAGGGTATGGATATATGTTGTGATAGTCTGTGAGGAGAGGTAAGTTTTATTGTCATTGGTTCTAAATCCATATTTATTTGAAGTTATATACTTAGTGCCAAGTTGATCACTCCTCTCTTATTATTATCCATGCTATTATTTCTTATAACAAGTGTAGTAATAGAAGATAAAGCGCACACCTGTGAAAAACACATAATTAACTATTGCTGCACATTGCAAACCCCAGGGTAAAATCTTTCTGTGTTTTATCTTATTTAAAATTCACGACAACCTTGCACCTCTACTGACAACAACTTAGTGGTTCTGCTCAAGATTACAGAGCCAAGAGGTAAAAGAGTCAAAATTCAAACTCAGATCCGATTCCAAACATCAAGGTTTTTCTTTGCTTTCTGCCCTATAATGCTCTGTCAGCTTTCTGAAATGAAATCTTTCAGTCTTAAGTGGGGACAAGAAGTAGGTAATTATATATACACATAAATCTTGACCAATAAAATATTATTTTTCAATGAAATGAACATGGTGAGGGGTATTCTGAACATTTTCACAAACATAAATACATACACACAAACACATACATACACACACACAAACATACACACACAACCTAAAACTCCCATATTTTCTAAGGATATAAGATTCATCCAGTCTACCCCGGCTTACTTCTTAGCCTCATTTTTTCTTCCCTGCACCTTGTTCCCTCAATACACCATGAATTATTTACATGCTATGTTTACTGAAGTTTACAAAGATTTTTTTTCTCTCTGCTCAAAGTACTCTTCTTGTACTGCTTCAATTTTTGCTTAATCATTTCAAGGAAAATGACTAGTTAAATCATCCCTTAACTAGCTCTTCACCATGGACCAACTAAACACTCCCTACCTTCTCCAGATTTCCAAAGTATCCTGTGTCTGCCTCTAACACAGGACATTTCAGTCTGTATTATATTGGTGGCTCAGTTCTTCCTGCCACTAAAGGGCAGATTCTTGAGTCTAGACACTGAATTTATTTGTCTTTAAACTTCAGTCCCTGGCCAGTGCCTGGAATACATTAAGTACCCAATAAATGCTTGTTGATGAATTAAACAATCAATCACTCAGTAGTCTGGAAAACTAAAACTTATTTTCTTAAGTGTAATAAAAGTTTACTGTATGATAGAATGTTCTGCTTAAGCAATCTGTTTAAGAGATTTATCTATACCATAAATGTTAGCAAAGAACTATCATATCACATATTCATGAAAACTCACTAAACATAGCATAATTTTTCTTGATGAAATAGTTTTGGATATTATGATGGTTGGGGATATAAGTGGGTCCCCATTGGTTGTCATCAGTAGGATGCTTCAACATCTTTTAATAAAGAGATCTGGCTAGCTGTGTTTCAAATACTAGGGAACTTACTACATAGTGTTGTCACGGTATGATCCCAAGTACTGATCCAACCTAGGGGAGGGCAGTGCTTATTTTAGAAGAAATTAAAGAGATTATACTCAATGATTTTCTTGTTATCTTAACCTTTGATATTGTCACCCTGATGCATTGAATTTAACAAGTATGTGAGCAATAGGTTTCTCTTGTGTGTCAGCTGGTAAATTATTGGCCTGCAATGTGGGAGACCTGGGTTGGATCTCTGGGTTGGGAAAATCCCCTGAAGAAGGGAAAGGCTACGCACTCCAATATTCTAGCCTGGAGAATTCCACAGACTGTATAGTCCATGGAGTTGCAAAGAGTCAGACACGACTGAGCGACTTTCACTTTCAGCAATATTTAGGTTGACCTAGGCCAATGGCACCCCACTCCAGTACTCTTGCCTGGAAAATCCCATGGACAGAGGATCCTGGTAGCCTGCAGTCCATGGAGTCGCTAGGAGTCGGACACAGCTGAGCGACTTCACTTTCACTTTTCACTTTCATGCATTGGAGAAGGAAATGGCAACCCACTCNGTCTCTTATACACATCTGCCCCCCCACACACAAAAACACACACCAGCTTCTTCCAGAGAGAATGGAAGCACAGAGAGATTAGACAGGCAAGGATTTGACAGGTTTGTTATTCCTTTTTGCCTTCATAAATATGGGATCGGTCTTTATTATAGGATCCCAGTTAACTCTTAGCCAACATTGAATGACAGGCAATTAACAGTGAACTTTTCATGGGGAAAATTTGTGTTCTCAGTATTTCCTGAATTCTAATCCTTACTTTGAATACTTGCATGTGTGCAAAAGCCAGACAGTTATCTTTTGTGTCTTCATGTCACTATCTGTAAAACTGATTATAAGAACAGCTATCTCCTAAAAGAGAAAAAGAAAGATCCTTAGATTAACCTGTTCACCGAGCATTAAAACAGAATTTAAAAGGACTCTATATACTAAAATGATGGCTCACTCCTGTTTCATTTGGGGGAACACCAAGGAGTCTTGCTGGGACTTTAGTGAGTCATGCACGTACGTGTGTAACGCTATGAAATATTTATATAGTCAGTTATGTCACACGAGCTCAACATAATTTTTAGAAAAAAATTATTATGTCTGTGCCATATAGTCACAACCATGGGTGTCCTAGGGTGGGGAAGGGGGTAAGACAAGAAGTCGTAGCAATGAATTTCCATTTCTCAGTTTCCCCTCATGTTTGTTCCTCAATCATTCCTGTATTTAAAGACAAACTATAGAAAATATAAAATATTTAGAAATATATATGGGAGAATTTTAACAACTTGAGCCAATCCTTGTCTCAGAAAATCGTTGCTCATTTTGGAAGCAGAATGTTCCAGTTTAGTTCACTGAGCTCCCAAGGGCCACACCAGCGTAATTTCAGAACCAACTGTGCTCACAGCCCAAAACCAGCCTCTAAAGCAACCACTCTTCTTACTTTTTTTCCTTTAAATGATCTGCAAGTTAAAGTAAGATGGTTTTACCCAGGTGGGGATTGAGATGCTAATGTTTCCAAAGAGAATAAATCCAGAGTTTAACATAAATACATAAAATGTACATTTCTCATTTTTGATAGTCTTTTAAATGTTGACATAAAACATTCAAACTGCATTCATTCATGGAATCTGTGTCTAATTTGAACCATATTTTCCATTGGGGAGATGATTTTATATGGAAAAGGAAATAACTATCTCGGTCCCTCTGTGTATATTGAAAGAGAACTCTGGGGCCTTTATACAGTCTATGCTCAGATTTTGATTAAAAGATACCATAGACACCCCACGAGAGCTCAGCCCAAGGTAGAGGATTTGATTTGAGCATATTGAAAAAAGATTGGGTGCCCAAATACCAGTCTTAAGTATCTTTTCTTACCAAACTATATAATAAACAATCCACGTAAATGTAAAAACCAGCAACTTCCTGAATAATAGTCACATCTGTTTTCCAGTCAAATTTAAATCCCCTATCTGTAAATTTAGTGAGTAATTCATTTTAGAGCTAGAAGAGAACTCACTCCAATTCCTTCATATTACAGATGAGGAAATTGAGGCACAGAGAGACTTTGTAATAACATTACTAATCCCTCCAGTCTCAACTAAGAGTAGTAACTCCTTGGTGAAACCTTCTCTGATTTCTGCCACCACCAAAAACTTAGGCACCCCTATTTTATTTATACTCACAAATTGCTCTGCATTTTTCTTCATAGCTCTTAATGCAACTTGTAATTATGCAAACTTTTTGCCATGATATTTTGGTTTAGGGTCACAATTTTCACTTGCCACAAGTGAAAATTCCATGAGGCTCCATGCCTGTTCACTTACTGACACATTCCAGGACCATAGAGGGTTCCCAGTAAATGTTTAATAAATCAACGTTCAAGGAACATGCAATGACATAAATATATATACTACTTCCTCTATAAATGAAAGAGTAGACTAAAACATCTTTAAATTTTGTACCAACTAAGAAAACTTTATGAATGCTCATTTAAGTCAGCTATTCTCAGAAAAAAATGGAGAAATGAAGGAATGGGCAAATTCATCTACCTCTCAAGACCCATAAGTTCAACATATAGTTGAACATCCCATTCAAAAGGTGGAAAGTACATTGAGAGGTTGAGGGGGCAAGTTTGCCTTAGTTTCAGTCACTAATGAGACTTCACATGCCAGAGCCCTTAGACTGAGCCAATGTCTGATCTGTGTAAATTACAAGTTCCATACACAAAGCACTCACAAAATGGGGGCGGATGTAACTGGCATCTTGTCTGATAACACTGAGGGAACAAATGTAATTGGCACTTTGATAAAAATACATATGTTCTCGGGAAGAACCATTTTGAAGCATGCTACTGAGTAGAGATTTAAACTGAAATGCAAGTAAACACCTCTTTCATCTTTGACCTCCAGGGAAGCTTGATTTATTACGAGTATAGGGAAATGGAATGATTTGATTCCTGGTGTTATCATGGGCATTGAAGTAGAGTCACAGAGGGACAGGAAAGTGGATTGGTTTTAATCCATTAGCCTCATCTCTCTACAGCAAGCCTCCAGGTTTCCCCAGCACAAGAGAGAAGTGTTTATTGAATTTTAGAACATAATTCTTCTGCTTGCTGCCTCCCATTCTGTGAATCTCTTGTGAAGAAAGAACACCTTTTGAATTAAGAAACAGGCAAGAGTGAGAAAGAGGTGAAAATTGGACTGACATTTTGAACATGGAAGAAAGAAAGAAAAAGATAAGGCTGCCTTGTATTATGGATAATTCATATTAGAAGGAAAATATTTATGATTTTAAATCCAGCCATAATCCAGGGAATAGTAATTAAGAAGGCATAGACTTTGGATACGTCAAGTCTATTTCTGGCCTGAGCAAGTAAAATAATTGTACAAAAATTATAATATTTAGCCACTCATTCCTCAGACTTTAAACTTTACTTCATGACCGTGTGTTAGGACCCAAGCTTGTGAACTAGGACAAAAACGCAGGATATATACCAGCCTCCATTTGTCGTTATTTGTTGTGCCATCCAGACAAATTCACTGGACTTGACTCTGCTGGACATTTTGAAGGGTCTGTATATCAGCTATTTGCTAGCAATGACCTTTTTATTCCTTCATTCCTTCTTGCATTTCTTGACATACTCATCTCCTCAAAAAGTTTTTTGAGAACCTTTTAAATTCCAGGTATTGTTCTAGAAACCTAGGCTATAAGAAGGCAAAGAAGAAGGAGGAGAAAAAACAAAAAGAAAAAGAAGGGGGAGAAGCAGAAAAGAGGAAGAGGATGGGGAGGAGAAGGAAAAGAGGAAGAAGAAAAATTAATTAGAAACTTGCAGAGTACTTTGTTTTGTTGAACACTAGCTCGGTATAATAGTTAAATTTATGTGTCAACTTGATGAGTGTATTGTGCCTGGTTGCTTGGCCAAACACTAGTCTGCATGTTGCTAGGAAGGTATGCTGCAGCTATAATTTAATATTTAAGACTAGCTCCCTTTAAGAAGATTACCCTTGATTATGCAACTGGGCCTCATCCAGTTAGCCAAAGGCCTTAAAAGCAAAAACTGAGGTTCACCAGAAGAGAAGGAATTCCACATCCAGACCATAACATGGAAGTCCTGCCTGAATTTCCTACATACAAGTCAAATTTTAGTCTAAAGATTATAGCATCAATTTTTCCCCTGACTTTCTAGCTTGCTGTTCTACCCTGCAAATTGATTTTTCCAGCCTCCAGACATGTAAGCTAGTTCCTTAAAGCCTCTATCTCTCTTCTTCATAGAAGATACATTCCTATAATGTTTTCTATTTACTTAAATACCTCATTTAATCTTTGTTACCAGAGGCAGATCCAAATATTATGCAGCTTGCAGGTAGGAGGCCCTTCATAAGAAAAGCAATACAAAATTACAAATACAAAATCAAGTATTCAATTTGGAGAAAATCTGCACAGATGATGACTTGAAACTTATCCTTTACTTGTATCATGGTAAATCCAGTTCTTCTTATAACAACCTATGAGAATAGTACTATTATTTTTTTTCCTACTAATACACAAGGGAAATGAGATTTAGGAAAATTACTTGCCTCATGTCTTGGAACTTAGGATGGGGCAGTGTAAAAATCTAGGCTAAATTACACCTCGTGTTTAATGCTCTTTATGCTAAGTATACCAGGTAACATTTCAAATAGGAAGTTTCTATTTGGGGTTGAAGAAAGGCAATTCTGAGAGGTCTGCACCATCCTCATAAAAATTTTGATGTGCCTTTTTAATTTGTAATGCCAAAGTGTACCATCACGACTTCTGACCAAACACAGAACACAAAGAAGCAATCTACTGCATGATGTACCCGAAGGCTTGAAACTCATATGGTGCTGGCACATTAGGATTTATGGGCATGAAGGGATAATTGACCACTAAAAAAACTGAAGCAAAGTGGAGTGATTTTAGTACTTATGGGAATGAAAACAAATTTCTTTTTCTCTTAGTCCTCATTCTCAACCAAATGTTATATGTTAAAATTAAGATACTTGGCTTTAAAACAAATGTGTATGTACCTACAATAAGCTTTGAACAAATTTTAATATTTTGCCAATTTGTTTCGATTTTTTAAAATAAAATATTACAGATGAAAGTTAAACCACCGTGGTATACTCTTCTCAAACACATTTCTCTCCACCTCAATAAATATTTGTTGAATAAATGAACAGATACAATTACAATAATATCTTTCCCCCCTTTCCTTCTCCATCGCTCAGTCGTGTCTGACTCTAAGCCTCCAGGCTCCTGTTCATGGGATTCTCCTGGCCAGAATACCAGAGTGGGTTGCTATTCCCTTTTCCAGGGAATCTTCCCGACCCAGGGATCAAACCTGAGTCTCCTGGATTGCAGGTGGATTCTTTACCGTTTGAGCCACTAGGGAAGCTGTGTAATACAAAAAATTATAGCCCAAAGGTCAAGCAATGCATAATTTAAGGAATATTGAGAAGAATCAAACAGTTAATAATAGAAAATTCTAGGCAGCATCTACTTTTGTGTAAGTATAATATTATCATGCAGAAAACTTGTTCTATTAAAAGTATCTTCAAGAAAGAGAAGAAAATATAAAGAAACAGACTATGTTAGAGATCTAGTTAAGGGCCCTCCTTTTACAAATTGGGGACTGAGATTCAGTCTTAATAAGTAACATGTCCAAGACACATCTCAACGATAGAATCAGGACTGATTTCTGAACCTGACTTCTATTCTGGGCTCTTGTTTACATTATCTGTGTTCTTGCATTGTATGACCTAATCATATTATTTATTCACTACATTTTACTTTAAATTTGGAAAATTAACAAGTAATGAAATGTCATCTACCCAACAACTCTCTAGTTTCCATCCTCTGCTTGACTAAAACACCAATAAATGAACGTACCCTGCAGATTTAAGTGAAGAAACTTAAGGTGGATGTTCGGATCTATCAAGAATGTCAAAAAACTTTATTGGGGCATACATTCAGTTATTGTAAAACCCTACTGGGAAACCTTGAATCAACTCAAGCTTGGTCCATTCCTTAATCTCTGACCAGCTTGCAGGTGCTGAATGCCTCTGTCTTTTTAAAACTGTAATCAGTTGAATCTCCCCACATCCATTTTTAGAATCATAGAATCACAAAAGAACTTCTAGTCAGATCTATAGGTTTAGCTGATGACTAAATCACCAAAGTTTATGAAAAGCCAGCATCCATGTGTGAAAGTCACTTTTAGCATGAAAGCTGTGATATTTTATACTCTGCTGGAAAGAAGAAGATGATATAGACCTTGGTAACAAAATCACATCAAAGCTGTGTGACCTACAACATCTGAAAAACTCTGGTCTTTGAGTTCTACGCTGGTTTTCATGTTCATGGAAGAATTGCTTGCAACCTCTGGCTGGCCTTGAACATTGAAGAGATAGAGAAATGAGCTGTTTCCCACCTCACCGGGGCTCAGAACTCTTCAGTGAAGGGAAGTAGAAGTCTGGTCTGTAACTGAAAAGAGACTTTTATTAAATTAAGTCTCCATCATAGGCAATGGCTCAAACCCTGAGCCAGGAATGCTTGGTTTGGAATCCTGACTTTCATATACCTTGGCTAACTGTATGGAGCCTGGGCAAGTTGCCCCTTCACTGTAACTTAGTTTCTTCCTCTATGAAGAAATAATACTAACTACCTCATTAGGTTAAGAGTTAATTAGATATTTCATCTAAAGTTTATTGCATTGTGCATGTCTCCTAGTCAGTGGGCACCAAAGGTGGTTTATTATCGAGTACTCTATAATTAGTATTTTTAAGAATCAGTAACTTAATGGCCTCTGTAACTCCCTTGCCTTTCTGGAAACTTTTCCACCATCAAAGTCCCTTCAGAAGTCCTCATGTGACTATGTTATGACCTCACTCCCTGGTCACTGTTGATGATATAGGGGTGGGTAGTCCTTTTCTGAGAATTTTGGAGCTAGAACTGAGACAAGCTAACTCTCTTTGAGTCACATCTGCCAAAGATAAAAAAAAAAAAAACAACTCAGAAGCTGGCTTCTTAGAAAGTCATGATCATCTATGCTGAATAAAAAGCTGGTGTTCAGCTGTGGGGGGATATAACATCCACTTGCAAATGGAAATGGATAGGAGAAGCAATAATGTCCTAACGGCATTTGAATTTCTGACTGTGGTTGGTTCTGAGATGCATCATATCCGTGTACTTCATAAGGTCTTCATGGTCAATGGCATATCCCGATAATGTACCCTTTCTACTTAAACTGGCTGAAGCTGAGTTTCTATCTTTGCTAATAATGGCAGTACTTTATATGTGTATTATCTTATTTGTTTTTCAGTAACACTGAGATAAGTGCTATTATCCACCTTTTAGAGATAAGAAAACTGAGGCTCAGAAAAGATAAATGGTTGTCCAAGGTCAAACCACTAATAAACGGTGGAACCAGAATGGGATGTGCCTCCAAACTTTTTATTCCTGCTTCTCCCTTCCGTCCATCATGTTCCTGCCTATTCCTTTTGTTCTCCTCTTTTCCTTCATCTAACTTCTCTTGGTCCTTCAGGTGCCAGTCTGTCATTTTTTCAGGACAGTCCTTGATTCCAAGCACTGGGTAAATGTTTCCATTTGATGCTCCAGAGCCTCTGTTCTTCCCATTATCATAATATGTATATCTTTGTACTCTGAATGTCTATCTTCCTCTCTGTATGTTCCACTATATTATAAACTATCTAAAAGCAGGAGAGGGCTCTTTTCCATCTTTGTATCTCATACGAGAAACAGCCCCTGGCAAAAGGTATACATACATTTTTGTTTAATTAAGTAATTGTTGGAGGAGAGCATGGCAACCCACTCCAGTATTCTTGCCCATGGACAGAGGAGCCTGGGGGGCTACAGTCCAGGGGGTTTCAAAGAGTCGGGCATGGCTGAAATGACTGAGCAATTCATGTGTTTATTTTTTTATGGTTAAGCTAGGTCTTCATTGCTGTTTCTCACTGTGGCAGCTTCTCTCGTTGTGGACCAGGGGCTCTAGGCGAGTGAGTTTCAGTAGTCGTGGCCCACTGACTTAGTTACTGTGCAGCACATGGGATCTTTCTGACCTGGGGATCAAACCTGTGTCCCCTGCATTGGCAGATGGATTCTTAACCACTAGACCACCAGGGAAGTTCCTGTATTTTTAATTGAGTGAATAAAATATATACATAGAGGAAGAAGAAGGGGAGACTTCCGTGTCACCAAAATGACGCAACAGGGGAGAGCCACTCACTTTCTCGTACAGAAGATCAGCCCAATAGTCAGAACCTTGTTTTCTTGGTCTGGATGCTCCTAGCTAAGGAGTTAAGTGTTATGTGCTCAACTGTGTCCCACTCTTTGTGACCCCAGGGACTGTAGCCTACCAGGCTCCTCTGTCCGTGGAATTTTCCAGGCACGAATACTGGATTGGGTTGCCATTTCCTATTTCAGGGGATCTTCCCAACCCAGGAATCGAATCCGAGTCTCGTGTCTCCTGCAGTGACAGGTGGATTCTTTACCGCTGCACCACCTGGGAAGACCTCCTAGCTAATAAAATAATGCGGGTCATTTTGCTTACATCCCCCTCTCCCACTCCCTGCCCAATTCCCTGAAGCTTTGCTGTTCTGCTCTAATTGGAAGGGGAGTGTAAAAGGGACAAATAAAGATAATTTTAAACATTCTGAGCCACCTCACAGCAGTTATGCAGCACGGAAAAATGTATTTGGGGCTAATGATTGTGACAAAATTTCTGGCTTTAAATTCAGTCTTGTTGTCCTTGTAATTTTCAAGAACAGATCTATTGTTTTTCATTTTTATTTTAGAATACCAAAAATACCTGGTTTGAATATTTTTTCTTAACATCCAAGGAAATTATGCATAAATATAGCATAAACATACACACATACACACACACACTGAAAAAAGAACATATATTTTAAATAAAATAACTAAAATTTCAAATAATTACAATATTATTAAAGGTTTTCTCAAAATTAAATCAATCACTGCATGAAAAGGTTAAAGAATAATATTCAAGAAGATACATTTTTAAAGAGCATGGTTGCATCTAATTAAACTTTTCTCCTCAGAAATGTTCTCAAGCAAAAAAAAAAATTGAAATGGATGCTAAAATGAGTTTTCAGATATGAAGCTTTTTAACTTTTTTGGTATTTGACTTGGCAAGTCTCACGTCTCAGCTTGATGAGAAGACAGAGTGCCTTTTTATGAGACCATACTGAAAATGGTTTTTGAATCATTAGAACTTCTGGTAAAATTGCCTATTTTGGACAGGTGAACCGTTCTGAAGCTCTGAGTCTGTCAGGATCCTCATTAAATAAAATCCTGAAAGATCAAATCCTCATGCAAGTTGGGACCAGCAGCTTTCAAACAGCTGCTGAGCAGTGAGGAGCGGACTTTGTGGCTAATCGCCATCCAAGTTGTTCTTTGAAAGCATTGTTTCCCCAGCAAAATAGAAGGAAGCAGACAAGAGCTCTTGAGCACTACAGAGGCCACAGCAAACAAAGAGACATGTAGTGTGCGTGCTTTCAGAGTGGGGTAGCTTAGCTCCACACCACATGGGATGTTGTCTTTCTTCCTACAGAATTGGGGGATGGGGGAAAGAAGTCAAAGACATACAGAGGGTTTGCGTAATTAGACCAAAGCTCTTATAACATGGAGACTCGAGGTTTGGTCAAGAAACATATTCACCAATCGCTGTCAAAACTCTTTCCACAGGAGGCTTTTTGGTTTTCAAGTCCAGAAGACTTACTGTGTTTAAAAACTTCCTCTAGCTGTTTACCCTCCATTCATCTTTCTTTTCACCGAAAGGTGCTATTTCTAAATTTTGGTGTGAAGGACAAATCTGTTCAAATGTAGCTCTTCGTTTGCTGATTATAATAAGGAAAGGGTGAGTTGGTTTACAAATACAATTAATCATGAAAGGTGCTAACTCAAAGAGATAAATGGAGTGGATGTTTGTATTTATCGCCGTGAAGATGAAAAGAGTTACTTGGAAATGAGCGGCAGAACTGCTCCAATCAGAATGCAAGTGAAAATCAATAATTCATTCTCATACATCTTCCTGCACTTTGCTGGCAATTGCAGACAAAATTAACGGCAACCCTGACAGCCAGAAGGAATGACTCCACAATGTGTCCCCAGGAGGGCCACACCGTTTCAGTCTCACTCACATAGTCTCTACATTTTTCACACTCTTGGCTCCAGGAACTTATGAGTCAGATATTTCCTGTGACTTAGCTTCATCTATAGCCTGGGCAATTATTATTTTTACCTAGCCAAAAATAATACATTTCTGTCCGCAAAAAAAAAAAAAAAAAGTCATTCCTTGAGTTTACCAGAAGCTGAATTCAGTAAAAATCGAATCAGTCAAGATCACTTAGGAGCTGTAGGAAGGGGCATCAATATTTTACAAGGTTTGTGGGCTGTGGTGAAGGAGGGGTCATCAGGTGTCATAAGTAGAGATCACTTGCTCACCAAGAACAGAAACCCATTAAAGCAAATCTAGGTAGAACAGAGTTCAGAGCAAGGAAAGAAGAAGCAGTCACATGAGCACGTAAGGACAAGAAAATGTCCTAGAGTAACTAAAATGCTGTCAGAAACTGCTTTTTCTCTTGAGGTCATTTCATGGAAGGAGAGTGGACCCCCATTTACAATTTAGTTTTAATGCTGAGAATGATAATACCACATAAAAAAAAAAAAAAAAAGTCATTCCTTGAGTTTACCAGAAGCTGAATTCAGTAAAAATCGAATCAGTCAAGATCACTTAGGAGCTGTAGGAAGGGGCATCAATATTTTACAAGGTTTGTGGGCTGTGGTGAAGGAGGGGTCATCAGGTGTCATAAGTAGAGATCACTTGCTCACCAAGAACAGAAACCCATTAAAGCAAATCTAGGTAGAACAGAGTTCAGAGCAAGGAAAGAAGAAGCAGTCACATGAGCACGTAAGGACAAGAAAATGTCCTAGAGTAACTAAAATGCTGTCAGAAACTGCTTTTTCTCTTGAGGTCATTTCATGGAAGGAGAGTGGACCCCCATTTACAATTTAGTTTTAATGCTGAGAATGATAATACCACACACACATACATCAAGAGATTATGAAAAGATTTGTTTTTCACATAATGCTATCTGGGGAGAGCAGGGCAGAGTTGCAAGAAGTTCCAAAAATGACTTGAGAAAACAGGGTGAGCAAAGGACTTTGGAGTTTATTATAGCAGGGGGTGGGACTGGAGTCAGGGTTTTCAAACTAAGCCTTGCATATTCTGGATTTCCTACAATGCCAAAGGAGGGGGTACCTGGTCTTCCTTACCAGCTTGCTTAGGTGTAGAGCAGAAGAAAAAGGAGGGGGATGCTTAAAAACATTAAAAATGATGCATATATGTGGAATCTAGAAGAGTGGTACAGATGATCTTATTTGCAAAGCAGAAACAGAGACATAGATGTAGAAATGCAATATATAGATACCAAGGGGGAAGGGAAGGGGGTGGGATGAATGGGGCAATTGGAGTTGACATACATACTCTATTGATACTGAGTGTAAAATAGATAGGCTTCCCAGGTGGCTCTAGTGGTAAAGAACCCACCTGCCAATGCAGGTGATGTGAGACACAGGTTCAATTCCTGGGTCGAGAAGATCCCCTGGAGGAGAACGTGAAAACACTCCAGTATTCTGGACTGGAGGATCCCACAGACAGAGGAGCCTGGTGGGCTACAGTCCATGGGGTCACAGAGTAGGACACGACTGAAGCAACTTAGCACACACACACGCATAAAACAGACAATTAATGAGAACCTACATATAGGTCAAGGAACTCTGCTCAGCTCTCTGGGTGACCCAGATGGGAAGAAAACCCAAAAAGAGAGGAGATATGTGTGTACATAAAGGTGATTCATTTTGCTGAACAGCGGAAACTAACACAATGTAAAGCAACTATACTCCAATAAAAATTAATTTTAAAAAAATCAAAAGCAAAATTGTGGGCCCAGTCTTCATTATGCTATTCCTCTCCCACGGAGAGGCTGGGACCTCAGCTTCTCTCTGCACATCTGTTCCTTTATCTTCTTTGAGAATTTGCTCCTCCTGTAAGTCTCTTGTTTGCCCTGTGCCTCTGGAGGCTGTTGTTAGCAATAAAAAACTAGTCAGAAAAACTAGTCATAACTCTCAATGACCCATTAATGTTAGTGCCTATCACACGAGACATGGCTAAACCTCTGTATCTAAATTCAAGAATGACAGAAAGAATGGGAGACAGGAAAATAAAGAGACAGATATATAGAGAATGAATCCCATGTTTGTATTTCCCCTGGGCAAAGTTTCCACCCTGACACATTGAATTCTGTCCAATGAGGTCAAGTCATGTAGTACAGCTATCGCCACTCAAATGCCCTCTTTCTAAAGGTCTTATAGTTCAGGTCGATTTTAATAAAAGGATTTATGACAAGGAAAATATTATGGCATCTTGGATTCATTAAGTCAACATCATGAATTGCATTTCAAGATAAAATTGGGAGACCATTGTCTTAACATTGATCACAAAAGATAAGAGGACAAAAAGAGATATGGTCGACTAAGGACATTATAATTCAGTACACAGTGTGGTATGCTATACAAATTAGGCATGGAAGTAGCCGATTGATTTCTGACTGAATGAGGTCAGAAATTTAAAAAAAAAAAGGTCAGTCATATTAGTAAAGAGAGACAGGTAGATCCATCATTCAATAAATGCTTATTGAGAAACAAATCTAAGTATTTTTCTAAGCACTAGGGATGTATCAGTAAACTAAACAGAACATGAGGTTTTGGTCAGGAAAGGGAGATAGTTAATAAATAATTCATAATATAATGTGATATATATGTATATAGTAAAAAGAATATTTTTATGAGATGTAACCAGTAGAGTTTACTTCTCATCTCTTGAGAGTCTCTTGGACTGCAAGGAGATCCAACCAGTCCATCCTAAAGGAGATCAGTCCTGGGTGTTCATTGGAGGGGCTGATGTTGAAGCTGAAACTCAAATACTCTGGCCACCTGATGTGGAGAACTGACTCATTGGAAAAGACTCTGATGCTGGGAAAGATTGAATGCAGGAAGAGAAGGAGAAAACAGAGGATGAGATGGCTGGATGGCATCACTGACTCAATGGGCGTGAGTCTGAGTGAACTCCAGGAGTTGGTGATGGACAGGGAGGCCTGGCGTGCTGTGGTTCATGGGGTCGCAAAGAGTTGGACACGACTGAGTGACTGAACTGAACTGAACTGAAACAGTAGAGTTCTATGCAAGTGAATTGGTTGGCTTAAGTCAGTAACCTTCAAAGCCGAATGGTATAATCCCAACTAGGAACCAAACTGTACATCACTCAGAAGCTCCTTTTTTTTTTTTTTTTTTATTCTTTCTTGAGGAAGACTCTTGAAATTATTCAACCCGTATATATGATTTGTGGTTAAATTGGGAAAAGATGAATTCTTTAGAGTTACCCAGATTTCTTTGGGGTTTGGGAGAACTGNTTTTTTTTTTTTTTTTTTATTCTTTCTTGAGGAAGACTCTTGAAATTATTCAACCCGTATATATGATTTGTGGTTAAATTGGGAAAAGATGAATTCTTTAGAGTTACCCAGATTTCTTTGGGGTTTGGGAGAACTGATTTATAACCGTATGTCTTCTTATATAGGACTCTAAACAAATTTGTAGGGTTGACCATCATCACATGGATGCCCTCAACAAACACACGCACAGTAATATCCAGAACTTCATTGTCTGCTCCATAGAAATTTTCCTGTCCCATAATTTATCTTTACAGACTAACTCCTCTCCTAATGAGCTGGCAATGTTTAGAGGAAAAGACAAAGAATATTTCCATTTCTGTCTTTTTTTTTTTCTACACAGACCAATTAAATAAAATACAAAAACACCTTTGACTGAAGGCAAGAGTGAGCTGCTGGGGCAGCTAGAACTTGAAGTACCAAAGTCTTGGAAATATTTGAACTTCACTGAGGTGAGTCTAATATCATTTCTCCAGTTAAAATACGATCTGCAGTTCTTTCTAAATTCAGGCCTGTGGCTCACATTAAGGAAGATGAAGTATTATCAAGATTAAATTCAAGTGGGTATTGATGTGTATCCTTGGGTATCTCAGCATCTGGTGATGTTGTTTCCTTCCTGAGCCCTCCATAAGCTGTGATATCCAGGCCCGAGAAAGTTACTTGAGGTCCTAATTTGGACTTGAAATTCTGGGATGCTTCAGCCCCAGGGATACAGCTGCATTTTGGGTATACTCCATAATATCTACCTAAAATACATGAAGTTTCAAAGAGCAAGTGTCAAAGAGGTTTTTTAAATCCCTCTGCTGCATATTTATGGCAATCTAATTAAACAGGAGACTAAAGCAAGGAACACAAGATATCAGAGGACAACACTTATCTTCCCATCAAATCAGCTATTCTGCAGGGTTCCCATCTCAGTTAATGAACCCTCTATCCGACTTATGCCAGAAACTTGAAAGTAATCTTTGATATCCCCCACACGTAGCTCTATTGTTATTAACCCTTGACAACTCTAAAACAAAAACATCCAATTTTAATAAAATCCAGTTAACAATGTTTTCTTTTATAATGGAGCTTCCTTGGTGACTCAGATGGCAAAGAATCCACCTGCAATCCAGGAGACCTCGGTTTGATCCCTGGCTTGGGAAAATCTCCTGGAGAAGGAAATGGCTACCCAGTCCAGTATTCTAACCTGGAGAATTCCATGGACAGAGGAGCCTTGTGCACTACAGTCCATGGGGTCCCAAAGAGTCAGACACCACTGAGTGACTTTCACTTTCACTTTCTTTATAATGAGTGTTTTTTGTATCCCTTTAAGAAACATTTGCTTAATTCTCCTGTACTTTTTCTAGAAACTTTATTATTTAAACTTTGGCATTTTCCATTCAAATAGTCAATTTGCCCTTTTTGCTTATTGGAAAAAAAAAATCCTTCCTCTATTAAATTGAAAGTGAAAATTTGTAGTCAACCAGATGACTATAAATGTATGACTAGGTTTCTAGGCAATATGCTCTATTTCACTCATCAGTTCGCCTATTTGGGTCTGGCTTATTTATGTGACATTCATCCACATTAGTGAATATAGTAATATTTATCCTTTGGCTGCTGTACATTATCCCATTGTATGGATATACTGTATCTAACTTATTCGGTCTACTATTTGCACTCTTTTGTTGCTTCCATTTTTAGCTATTATGACTAATACTGCTATGCATGTTCTTATACATATCTTTAGGTACACATAAACCCTCTTTTCTGTTTGATATATACCCTGGAGTATAATTGATAGGTCTTATAATATCTTTGATTAACTTTAGCAGGTATTATTAAGTGGTTTTCTAAAGTGATTATACAGATTTCTATTCGCTTCATCAAAGAAATAAGTCTAGTTGCTTCACATACTCACCAGTATCTGGCATTATTAGGTATTTTACTTTTAGCTGTCCTGGTGTGAAGCAGTGATATCTCATTGTAGTTTCAATTTGCATTTCCCTGACGACTAATGATGACCATTAGCTGATGTCCTCTCAGGAACACACCAAAATCATGACTATCTCCAGAAAAGCTAGCAATGAAAATGGATGAAACGTTGCAAGAAAGATCTACAACTAAAGACATAAGGATGTAACCACAATGAGATAGATAGATAGGAGAAAAACAGACTCACAACATATTCAAATTCCATATCCCCTGTGTAGGTGACCCACCGACTGGAGAATAATTATATCACAGAGACTCTCCCATGGGAGTGGGAGTTCTGAGCCCAACATCAAGCTCCCCAGGCCCGGTCCAGTACCAGAGCCTCCAGAGCATTTGGCTTTGAAGGCCAGTGGGGCTTAACTGCAGGAGCCCCACAGAACTGGGAGAAATACAGCCTTCATTCTAAAAGGGCACACACAAAAACTCACACACACCCAGACTTACAGCAAAAGGCATTATTTGACAGGAGCCTGGGCCAGACCTACCTGCTAGACTTGCAGAGTCACATGGAGAGGCAAAAGGGTAGCTGTAGCTCACCCTGGGCACATAGTGGTGGGTGCCAGATACATTGGGGAATATTCAGTCATGTGAAGACAGCGGAAGCCTTCTTGACTCATTAGTACCAAAACTTGGCCCCAGCCAACAGCCTGTAGACTCCAACACTGGGACACACACAGGTGAAGTCACTCAGTCGTGTCCAACTCTTTGCAACCCCATGGCCTGCAGCCCACCAGGCTCCTCCATCCATGGGATTTTCAATGCAAGAATACTGGAGTGGGGTGCCATTCTTTCTCCAGGGGATCTTCCCAACCCAGGGATTGAACCCAGGTCATCCACATTGTAGGCAGATGCTTTTACCATCTGAGCCACCAGGGAAGTCCCCAGCACTGGGACACCTCAGGACAAATTAACTGGATGGGCCACAGCCTTACCTATCAGCAGACCAGCTGCCTAAAGACTAAAGAACCCACAGTTGCCTCTAGATACAACCTTGGACATCGCCCAGCCCAGCAGAAGGCCAAGACATGGCTCCACCCATGAGTAGAGAGGTACCAGCCTCTCTCACCAGGAAGCCTGCACAAGCCTTTAGACCAGCCTCACCCACCAGGGGTCAGACACCAGTAGTAAGGAAACTTCAATCTCTCAACATAGCCCAGACCTGACCCTGGAACCAGGTGGGCCCGGCCCTGCCCTCTAACAAGCCAACAGAACCTTCAGGATATCCTGGACCCCATACCTAATACCCAACTGTGTCAAGAATGGGTGTCCACCCACCAGCAACCTGAAATAAGTTCTGGGATCCCCGGGCCCAGAAACCAGATTCCAAGAACCAGCTCTGCCTGCCAGCAGTCCAGCACTAACACCAAGGCCTGGCTTCACCTGCTAGGGAGTAAGCAACAGCCCGAGAGTCTCTTAGACCCTGACTCAGTTGTCTAGTGAGCAAGCACTAGCCTTGCGGTCCCCTAGGATTCTGCAGCCACCTCGTGACCAGGCACCACTAAACAGCCAGCAGCATCCACACAAGTCAGGACCTGGCAACCAATCCAACTAGGAGCCAACCAAGCCTAGCAGACCACACACATAGTCAGCCCACCACAACAGAAGGACCTAAGCAACCCTCTTAGGGAGAACCCTAAAGCAGGTAGCTTAGGCAACAAAAGGGGAGTGCACTCCTGGGACATATACGACACCTCCTATGAAGGTATTTTCTGGACCTTCTCCAAGGTCTAGAAATGTAACTAACCTACAAAAATTCAAATAGCAGAGGGATTCAGTTATACATATACATGTTTCTATTCTTTTCCAACCCTTTGCTGTCCACCTGAAACTAACAAGACATGGTTAATCAACTATACTGCAATATAAAATTAAAACTTTAAAAAATGCGAGTAGCAGCTTAGACCAAATAAGGCAATGGAGGAAGATGGTCCAGATAAAGGAAGAATAAAACTGCAAAAGAAGAACTAAGTGAAGTGGAAACAGGCAGTCTAGCTGAGAAACAGTTCAGAGTACTGTTTGTATAGATGATCAAAGAAATTTCAGGAGAAAAATGAATGGACAGAGGGAGAAGTTAGATGTTTCTCACAAAAAGTTAGAAAATATAAAGGATGACAAAACAGAGAACACAATAACTGAAATGAAAAGCACATTAGAAGAAGCCAATAGTGGACTAAATGATTCAGAAAAAGATACTCGAACAATTGTAACCTCCACCATGGTCCATCTACAAAGGTGTTTCAACACTGCAGCTGTTCTATAATAATCCATTCCTGTCCCTCCCTACCTCCAATGGAGTTCAGATCAGTTCAGTTGAGTCAGTCATGTCCGACTGTTTGCGACCCCATGGACTGTAGCACGCCAGGCTTCCCTTTCCATCACCAACTCCCAGAGATTACTCGAACTCATGTCCATTGAGTCGGTGATGCCATACAACCATCTCATCCTCTGTCATCCCCTTCTCCTACTGCCTTCAATCTTTCCCAGCATCAGAGTCTTTCCCAATGAGTCAGTACTTCACATCAGGTGGCCAAAGTATCAGAGTTTCAGCTTCAGCATCAGTCCTTCCAATGAATATTCAGGACTGACTTCCTTTAGAATGGACTGATTGGATCTCCTTGAAGTCCAAGGGACTCTCAAGGTTTATGTTGATGTATGACAAAACCAATACAATATTGCAAACTAATTAACCTCCAATTAAAATAAATAAATTTATCTTAAAAAAAAAGAGTCTTCTCCAAAACCACAGTCAAAAGCATCAATTCTTCCACTCTCAGCTTTCTTCATAAACACATGACTACTGGAAAAACAATAGCTTTGACTAGGTGGACCTTTGTGGCAATGTCTCTGCTTTTTAATATTCTGTCTAGGTTGGTCATAATTTTTCTTCCAAAAAGCAAGCATCTTTTAATTTTGTGGCTGCAGTCACCATCTGCAGTGATTTTGGAGCCCAAGACAATAAAGTCAGTCATTGTTTCCATTGTTTCCCCATCTATTTGCATGAAGTGATGGGACCGGATGCCATGATCTTCGTTTTCTGAATGTTGAGTTTTAAGCTAACTTTTTCACTCTCCTCTTTCACCTTCATCAAGAGGCTCTTTAGTTCTTCTTTGCTTTCTGCAATAAGGGCGGCTTCATCTGCATATCTGAGGTTATTGATATTTCTCCCAGCAATCTTGATTCCAGCTTGTGCTTCTTCCAGCCCAGGGTTTCTCATGATGTACTCTGCATATAAGTTAAATAAGCAGGGTGACAATATACAGCCTTG
>SJYX01002537.1:0-12059 GCA_006410675.1 Oreotragus oreotragus
TCCAACTCTCACATCCATACATGACTACTGGAAAAACCATAGCCTTGACTAAACGGAACTTAGTCGGCACAGTAATGTCTCTGCTTTTGAATATGCTATCTATATTAGGTGCAGACAAATACTATTTGGTTCCACTTATATGAGATACCCAGAATAGTTGAATTCATAGGATCAGAAAGCACACTAGTAGATGCCAGAGGCCAGAGGATGGGTGGGGGGAGGTTTGGAGGAGGAATGGAGATTTTGAGTTTTATGTAGACAGAGTTTCAGTTTAGGAAGGTAATAAATTTGGGAGATGGGTGATGGTGAGAGTTGCACAGCAAGGTGAATGTACTTAAAGACACCGAAATATACTGTTAAATACAGCTAAAATAGTATGTTTTGTATTATGGTACTTTTACCACAATAAAAAAAACCTGTATGTGTGTTATATTAAAACTCTAATACATGTACACTTAAATTTTTTGGAAACAATTTGTAATGTGTTTAAATATTTTCCAAATAATGGATTTCACTGGGTCTTAGAATGCTGAGTGCCAAAGAACTGATGCTTTTCAACTGTGGTGTTGGAGAAGACTCTTGAGAGTCCCTTGGACTGCGAGGAGATCCAACCAGTCCATTCTAGAGGAGATCATCCCTGGGTGTTCTTTGGAAGGAATGATGCTGAAGCTGAAACTCCAGTACTTTGGCCACCTCATGTGAAGAGTTGACTCATTGGAAAAGACTCTGATGCTGGGAGGGACTGGGGGCAGGAGGAGAAGGCGACGACAGAGGATGAGATGGCTGGATGGCATCACCGACTTGATGACGCAAGTCTGAGTGAACTCCGGGAGTTGGTGATGGACAGGGAGGCCTGGCGTGCTGCGATTCATGGTGTTGCAAAGAGTTGGACACAACTGAGCAACTGAACTGAACTGAAACTCACCTCTTGAAAAGATTAAATGCAATGCTTTTAAACTGCAGGCAGACCTCAGGGATACTGCAGGTTCACTTCCAGACCACTGCAATAAAATCAGTATCTCAGCAGAGTCACAAAACTTTTGGTTTCACAGTGCATATATCAGTTATATTTATACTCTATTTTCATTGTATTAAGTGTGTAATAGCATCATAGCTTTAAAAAATATACATGCGCTGTGCCTAATCACTCAGTCATGCCTGACTCTTTGCAACCCCATGGACTGTAGCCCACCAGGTTCCTCTGTCCATGGGGATTCTCCAGGCAAGAATACTGGAGTGGGTTGCCATTTACTTCTCCAGGGGATCTACCCAACCCAGGGATTGAACCCAGGACTCCTGCATTCCAGGCGGATTCCTTTTACCATCTGAGCCACCAGGGAAACCCAAGAACACTGTAGTGGGTAGCCTATCCCTTCTCCAGGGAATCATCCCCGCAGGAGTCAAACCAGGGTCTCCTGCATTGCAGGTGGATTCTTTACCAGCTGAGTTAACAGTGAAGCCCAAAATGTACATACTTTAACTTAAAAAATACTTTATTGTTAAAAAAATGGTAATCATCATCTGAACTTTCAACAATCTTTTTGCAACAGGAACATCAACAATCACTGATCACAAATCACCAAGCAAGAAAAAGTTTGGAACATTTCAAGAATTGCCAAGATGTGAAGTGAGCAAATGCTGTTGGAAAAATGGTGGCCAGAGACGCCAGACACAGGGCTGCCACAAACCTTCAAGCTGTAAAAACTGTAGGAACTGCAAAGCATGAGAATGTAAAGCATAATAAAATGAGGTATGCCTGCAGTTTGCCAGAATTGCTAATTGATAGGGAAGATGGAAATTTCCTTGTCAAGCTTCAGCATAAAACTTTGCAGAACTGGTTGATGAGATAAAAAAGAAAATGAGTATTTTAATAGAAAGAGGCAACAATAAAACATTTCTTCTATTTAAACCCAAATACTCTTTTGAAATATCTTTTCCAGCTGGAAAGCTATTCAAATGTAGTATTAGAATAATCTAACCTTAACACCACATCTGCAAATCACTATATCATAAAATATTAAGCCAAGGTTTTAAAAGAGTAATAATGTACTGATAACAAAGCATCAGGTAAAAGCAAAAGGCTCTTATACGGAATAACATACCATGAAATTATTTTAGCTATATTTTAGATATATTGATTATTTTACTTTTTAAATTTTGGGTTTATATTGTGTACAATTTGTTACCATGGGTCACAAATACATAATTCATGTGTGTGCAGAAACATTCTTAAGGATGGGTGCACAATTCAAAAAGCAAGATATTGGTTACCTTTCAGCATCCCTGTTCCTTGGTTTGGTGTCATCTAAGAATTTAATGACTTTTGTTCTCTTCTTTCTTCACTCAATAACTGTTTCTTGGGACTTCCCTGGTGGTCTAGTGGCTAAGATTCCGTACTCCTAATGCAAGGGACCCAGGTTTGATTCCTGGTCAGGGAACTAGATCCCACAACCAAGAGTTTGCATGCCACAACTAAAGATTCAGAAGACTGAGGATCCCTCATGCTGCAACTATAACCCTGGGGTAGCCAAGGAAATAAATATTTTTAAAAACAACAAAACTATTTGTTGAGTACCTAGTGTGCACCAGATATTGTGCTAGATACACAGAGGTAGAAATTAAAAATGTAATCCTCACCCACATCAGTTGTTTAAATCCTTTACGAAATACATAAAAATATAAAAGGACTAAACTCCAAACTATCACCTGCTTCTCAATTCCTTCCCTGACCTCCAAATCAGGCCTTTTACCTAGGGAATGATTTCCCATGGGTTGAGATTTTAATTTGAAACTGGCCATTTGAACACCTACTTAGTTTTTATGTGTTTAAATAAACCATTTATGACCTGTTTTCTCTTCTTAATACCTGCAAGGTGCTTTTAATGCAATCTTATGTAAATATAAACATTACTAATTCAACAAACACTTCCTCTGCAAAGCACTGTGCTAAGACAGGGGGAAGTTTCCAGGTACAAAGACAAAGATATACTGTACTTGCAGGGAGGATTTTATATCCTTGATAAAACAAAAGAAAGAATGAGAAAAACACCTTAATTTTTTCTTATGCAGTGTAGATTGCCTTCACTATTGAACATATTCCTCAGTAAACTGCACTTTAAATTATTTTACCACTTTTGCCTTGTCTTGTTTCTTCAAGCCTAGTACCATGTGTCTGGAAGTTTTACAGGCATATTGTTTGGCTTCAACCCCGTCTTTCAAATTTCATCTCGTTACTTGTAATTTTAACCCATGATTGGGGTAAATTATTTTTAATTGCTACTTATCTTCATTGGAGAACAATCATGAAAAACAAGTAGAGGAAAATACTTCTGGAAACTAAGATCACAGAATGATCCTATCTACTTAAAATGGTATCCTGTACCATTTCCCTACATAGCAAGAAAATGTGGTGATTTGAGGGATTCGGGGCAAGAAACTGGATCATGTGATTTCCTGAGGTCTTGTTTCCTTTAAAACTCTGCAAATAAGCAAAATCCTAAAGCTCACAACCTTTGAAGGAATTTACACCCATTTGTCTTTTTAAAAAAGGAAGCCCTATTAACAATTCAGAAACTTTGGGCATGGTATGAATAGCCAAATTTCTTACAAAAGCCTGTGATAATATAAAATTCCATTTAGAAACCTGTTAGCAGCACATAGGGGCTTCCCAGTTGACACAAATGCTAAAGAATCCACCTGCCAATGCAGGAGATGCAGGTTTGATCCCTAGGTCAGGAAGAGTCACTGGAGGAGGAAATGGCAACCCACTCCAGTATTCTTGCTTGGGAAATCCCATGGACAGAGGAGCCTGGCAGGCTGCAGTTTAGGGGATCACAGAGTTGGACAGAACTGAGCATGTATGCACATTTATGTATGAATAATTGACCCTTGAAAAACATAGGGGTTAGGGGTGCTGATCCCTTTTTCAACCCCAGCTGAAAATCTGTGACTTACTTTTTGGCATCTCTTCATATCCACAGTTCCACATCCATGGATTCAACCAATCTCAGATCGTGTGTTACTGTAGTATGTGTTTATTGAGAAAAATCTGCATATGAGTGGACACACAGTTTAAACCTGTGTTGTTTAAGGGTACACTGTTAATATATATAAATTACATATATATTACATATATAAAATACCCTTTTAGATAGGCAGGCATTTTTAAGAATGCCCTCATTTCTTGTGATTTTCTCACTTGTGTCTACACATCTAGAGTATTGTACACATCAGTTAAAAGTTGATGACCCCTAAAGATGTCCATCTCCTAGTACCCAGGATGTGTGAATATGCTACATTAACTGGCAAAGAATTAAGGTTGCAGGTGGAATTAACATTACTAATCTTAAGAATCTTGAGCGTCCCATGGACAGCAAGATGATCAAATCAGTCAATCCTAAAGGAAATAAGTCCTGAATATTCATTGGAAGGACTGATGCTGAAGCTGAAGCTCCAGTACTGTGGCCACCTGATGTGAATAGCCAACTCATTGGAAAAGACCCTGATGCTGGGAAAGATTGAGGGTAGAAGAAGGGGATGACAAAGGATGAGATGGTTGGATGATATTACTGACTCAATGAATATGAATTTGAGCCAACTCTGGGAGATGGTGAAGGACAGAGAGGCCTGGTGTGCTGCAGTCCATGGGGTCGCAAAGAGTCGGACCCGACCGAGCAACGGAACAACAACAACAATGTTCAGATAGGAAGAACTGGATTTTCTGGGAAGGTCCAATGGAATCAAAGGGTCCTTAGAAGTGGAAGAGGGAAGCAACAGAAAAGAGTCAGAGAAAGAGATGTGACTCTGGGAGAATGTTCAGAGACATGCAACACTGCTCACTTTAAAGGTGGAGAAAGGAAGGGGACTTCCCCAGTGGTCTAGTGGCTCAGACTGTGCTCCCAAAGCAGGGGGCCTGGGTTCCATTTCTGGTTAGGAAACTAGATCTTGCATGCCACGGCTAAGACCTGGCGCAGTCAAATGAATATATATATTTTTTTAAGGTGGAGAAATGAGCCAAGAGTCAGAGAATGTGGGTAGCCTCTAAAAGAAGCTGGAAAAGCAAAGGAAATGGATTCACTCCTAGAGCCTCCAAAAAAGAATGCAGCCCGCTGACACATTGATTTTAGCCCAATAACACCAATGTCAGCTCTCTAACCTGTGGAACTGTAAGATAATGCATTTCTATTGTTTAAGTTTCTAAGTTTGTGGTAATTTGTTACAGCAGCAGAAGGAAAACCAATTGGAATGTTAGATTTATAAGCAGCTCTGCAGAGATGCAGCTAAGCTTGGGATATGAAGAATTATCTTTGTTTTCCCCAGTTTTGGAAACCATGCTAATTCAAAAACATTTTCATTCTTGTTTTCTTTATAGAACTAATCGCACGAGTCTGATTTAGCATATGTAAGATTATCCTGCGAGTAATGAAAGTACTGTTGGCTAACTGCTTAACTCCTTATGACGTGTGCTCAGTCTGACTCTTTGTGACCCCATGGACTATAGACCGCCAGGCTCCTCTGTCCATGGGATTTTCCAGGCAAGGATATTGGAGTGGGTTGCCATTTCCTCCTCCAGGGATCTTCCCAACGCAGGAATCGAACCCACGTCTCCTTCACTGGCAGGTGGATTCTTTACCACTGTGCTACCTGGGAAGCCCTTCTTGATGATAGGAGCTAGAACTAGGGAGTGCTTAGTTAAAATTTATTTCCTGTAATTGTCCTTGATGATGACAGCTGACAATTACAGGAAATAAATTTTACTTAAGAATGCCCTCATTTCTTGTGATTTTCTCACTTGTGTCTACACATCTAGAGTATTGTACACATCAGTTAAAAGTTGATGACCACAGGAGTGGCCCTGTCATCTTCCAGAGAGGTGAGGACAGAGATTGTCAATGGAGGCAGGCCACACTCACTGCCTGCTTCCTGCTTCTATCAGAAGCATATTTTCCACATATTGCCTTTAATCCTCATAACCATGCCAATCACACCGTTTGACAGATAAAGAAATGGAAGTTCTCAGAGGTCACCCAGTAGGAAAGTGGCAGAGCTAAGTCCATTTGATTCCAAGCCCATGATCTTTGTAGAGCATCACAGAGCCTCTAGGGACAACAAGTAGTGCTGGTTGAAAGGCAACAAGGACCAGGTGTAGGAGAGTTTACAAACACCTGAAGCACCAGGTGGCACCACAGGTACTGAGTGTTGGAGCTGGTGAAAGTGATGCAAATGGCAACTGACACTCAGTCTTGGTGAGTGGCAGGTGGGGGCGCCCTCTCTCCAGGGAGCAGCTGACAGCTGCTGTATGTAAGAGCACAGGCCCAGTGTTGCCAGGTCAGCTCATTTTTCAATAAAAACTAGCAATATACATTTTCATGTGAAATGGCATGACTTCAAAATGCTAGGAAAAGGAAATTCCCTTGGTGGGCCAGCAGTTAGGGGTCCATGCTTCTGATGCAGGGGGCAGGGGTTCCATCTCTCATCAGGGAACTAGGATCCTGCAAGCTGGTCATCATGGCCAGTAATAATAATAAGAAGAGGAACGAATTCAGGTTTTCTTAAAACACTATGCAAGCCAATAAGCCATATCTATCTAGCAAATTTGCCTCTGCTGCTGCTGCTAAGTCGCTTCAGTCGTGTCCGACTCTGTATGACCCCAGAGACAGCAGCCCACCAGGCTCCCCCATCCCTGGGATTCTCCAGGCAAGAACACTGGAGTGGGTTGCCATTTCCTTCTCCGATGCATGAAAGTGAAAAGTGAAAGTGAAGTCACTCAGTCGTGTCCGACTCTGTATGACCCCAGAGACAGCAGCCCACCAGGCTCCCCCATCCCTGGGATTCTCCAGGCAAGAACACTGGAGTGGGTTGCCATTTCCTTCTCCGATGCATGAAAGTGAAAAGTGAAAGTGAAGTCACTCAGTCGTGTCAGACTCTTAGCGACCCCATGGACTGCAACCCACCAGGATCCTCCATCCATGGGATTTTCCAGGCAAGAGTACTGGAGTGGGGTGCCACTGCCTTCTCCAAATTTGCCTCAGGGACTGTCAATTTGAGACCACTGCCTAGACCCTAGGGGTCAGTACTCCCCCAAGAGTGGTCCATGGTCAAGTTACAAGAGAGATGTGGAAAGGACTGGACTAGATTTTGCTGAGTAACATGAGGAAGGAAGGTGCCCTAATCTGAGAACAAGGGAGGTGTATTCTAAGGCATTGAGGTACATTGGATAAGGGAGTATGACTCAACTACTTCACAGAACCTTCTTAAAGAGACCTGTCTAGCCACGAATTAAAGCAACTCTAAACATTTTAACCTACCTTTTATTTTCCCCTCTCCTCTTTCTAATGTAGAAGCACTTTTGGGTGAGTCTTCATTGATAGATATGTTTATCTGCCATATTACTGCATGTGATAACTAGTAGTCGGTTTGATCAATTATTTTAATAGAAAATGGATTAATTAATGAGGTGAACTCATTTTATATATATGCAAAAAGTTGGCATATATTATAGCACAGGAATAAATGGCATAAGGCTTTAAAAATATTTAATCAAAATAAAACAATATCATAAAAGAAAACTGCAGTTAAAACTTATTGATACGCATTTTGACCTAGAAAGCTCTGATTTGAGAAACACAGTTGCAGAAAACACTGAGGGATAAGCTGATAGAGGAGACCACAAGTTGCACTGCAGACAGCATGTTCACCATTATGATTTTGGGGGACTTCCTTGGTGATCCAGTGATTAAAACTCTGAACTTCCAATGCAGGGGTTGTGGCTTCAATCCTTTCTGGGGGAACTAAGATCCCACATGCCATGCAGTGTGGAAAAAAAAAAAAAAGAAAACACTGTTCTGATTTTTCTCCAGCAGAGCTGTACAGTTCCAATGTAGCCATGAGAATGTAGACACCTGGATTGAACCTGGGTTGGAAAGGTTCAAAAGAGGGTCAACAGGGCAGAGGAAGACAGCCCATATGGGGAGTCAGGCCTTTTACACTTGCTAAGGAAAGGAGGAAGTTGCAAGCAGAAAGATGCAGCCAAGGATGTGGGGAACTTGAGCAGGTAGAGTAAGGTTAAAAAAAAATTGCTACACACTGACACTATTAACAATACTTTCCATTTTAAAGCACACTGTAATTTTTAAAGCATTTTAAAAGATAAACTATATTGTTCAGAACAATTTTAGGTTCCCATCAAACCTGAGCAGGAAGTAGCAGAGAGCTCCCATAGACCTGATGGCCCACGTATACACAGCCTTTCCCACTATTGACATCTCCCACCAGAGCAGGACATTCATTAAAATCAATGAACTTACACTGATGCATCATTACTAAACAAAGTCTATAGTTTACATTAAGGTTCATTCTTGGTGGTGTACATTCTGTGGATTTGGGCAAATGTATAATGATGTGTGTGTGTGTGTGTATGTGTTAATCCCTCAGTCGTGTCCGACTGTTTGTGATCCCATGGACTGTAGCCCACGTGGCTTTTCTGTCCATGGACTTCTCCAAGCAAAACTACTGGAGGCGGTTGCCATTCCCTTCTGAAGGGAATCTTCCCGACCCAGGGATAAAACCCAGGTCTCCTGCACTGCAGGTGGATTCTTTACTGTCTGAGCCACCAAGGGAGCCCATAATGATGTGTGTGCAACGTTATAGTATCAGAGAGAATAGATTCACTGCCCTGAGAACCCTCTGTGCTCTGCCTGTTCATCTCTTCCTTCGCCCCACCCTCACCCCTCATCTGCTCGGTCTCCATAGTTTTGCCTTTTCCAGATTGTCACACAGGAGGAGTCATTCAGTGTATAACCCTTCTAGACTGGCTTCTGTTACTGAGTAATATGCATTTAACACCCCCACCCCTCATCTTTCCCTGGCTTAATAAGTCATTTCTTTTCAGCACTGAATAATCTTCCCTTGCCTGGATATACAGGTTTATCCATTCAGTTACTGAAGGATATCTTGGCTACTTCCAAGTTTTGGTGACTGTGAATGAAACTGTTAAAAACTTCATGTGCAGATTTTTGTGTGGACAATGCATTTTTACATTCATAGTCTGAGTCTGAATACAGAGCACATTTTCTAAATCAAATTCTAATGAGCCAAATGCACCACATCAAATCACATCATTGACCAATATGACTGGTAGGGATTACCCTTCAAGTACACAAGGAAGTCATAGAAACTGTAACATTTACATTAGGAATGAAGAACTCTGTACCAATGGTGTCAATAAATGTTTTGAAGAAATCTTTAATTTTCTCATTTCCCTCATCTCTCTGCTCTGTACCTAACACTAAGCACAGGCAGCATGATACAGCGGATCAGTGGATGCTGTAGCCCTGTTGTTTTTGTATCCGTTTGTATAACGGGGCTCTGACAGGGCCACAGGAATTGAAGCAAATTACTTAATTAACGTCTTTGTGCCTCTTCTTCCTCACATGTCAAGCAGGGATTTTTAATAGTGGCTACCTCGTAGCTGAAACGAGTCTATGTTCATACACTCTTAGAATGATGCCTGCCTGGTACATAAGTAGTTGTCAATTAAAACGAAGGGTATGTTCGTGGATCTCTTCTGTGAATGCCAGTCTCACAAGCCTGTACACAGTTCTGATGAGGTTGTCCTGTTCAGTCAGACTGTTGGGTCCGTTATTTGATTTTATCCTACTTACAAGGCAACAAGTTAGCTAACTGGTGTCTCACAGATGCTGGACGAAGACACAAGACCCCTGAGTGAGAGAAAAAGAACTATAGCAAAGAAAGTACGAGCATCAGAATATCTGTATCAATTCCTCTTGTCTCCAAGTTACACACAGGTGACATGAGGGGGCCCCAGAGAAATGCCATCCATGCAGTGGGTTGGTGTTGCAGCTGGGGAACAGTAAGCCTGGGGAACTCACCGCTTTTCCAGCAAGCACTAAGCTAAGCCTGCTCTTTGTCCCAGAGGGAGATAATTAACTTCACCTCTCAAGACGGCCCACTGCCAGCCCAGTCATGGGAAATGGTGTGGGCAGAGTGAGCGGTATAGTGCCCCTGTTGTTGTGTGTTGCTATTTATTTGTTAAGTGCCGTCCGACTCTTTTGTGCCTGCTAGGCTCCTTGTCTGTGGGATGTTGCAGGCAAGAATGCTGGAGTGGGTTGCCATTTTCCTCTCCATGGGATCCTCCAGACCCAGGTATTGAACCTGCGCCTCCTGAACTGGCAGGTGGATTCTTTACCACTGAGCCTCCAGGAAACCCCAGAGCAACTCCCAGACAGCCCATAGTGGTTCTTACCTCCCAGTATTCGCTCTTTTGTGTGACCCCCTACAGTTGACTATGGACTGGACTTAGTGACTCACTTCTAACTAACTGAATATAGCAGAAGTGACAGGATGTTGCCTTTGAGAGGAGGTTTCAAAAGCACTGTGGCTTCAGTCTTGGGCACCATCCTTCATTTTCTTACTGACTCACCCTAAGAAAGACCGCTGTCATGTTGTGGGCTGCCTTATAGAGAGACCTGGACGGTCAGGAAAGGATGCCTTCGGCCAACAGCCAGGCGAGTGAGCATGGGAGCAGAATTTCCCCCATTCAAGTGAGGACATGACTGCAGCCTTGGCCAGCACCCTGACTATAGCCTTGTCAGAGACCCTGCCCCAGGGACACTCACCCAAGCTGTTCCCAGATTCCAAATCTACAGATATTGTCAGAAAGTAAGTGATTGTTGTTTTAAGCCTCTATGATTTAGAGTAATCTCTTGTGTAGTAACATATAAGTAATACAGTCAGGGTCTTGCATTCTGGGCATACTGAGCAAGACATGCAGGGTCATGAGAGACGCACAGATAACATCTCCCAGCAACAGGGTAAACAGACAACTCAGGGGTCAGCAATGCCATCTTCCCAGAAGAAGCCTTGCAGGACTTCTCTGGTGGTCCAGTGGCAGGGACTCTGTGCTCCCAATGCAAAGGGCCCAGGTTCTATCCCTGGTTAGGGAGACAGATCCTACATTCCAAAACTGAAGATCCTGCATGCCACAACTAAGACCGGGCGCAGCCAAATAATAATAAGAAGAAGAAGGCTGGCAAGCTTAGTGTCCAGCATGTAGGAAAGAAGCAGATACTGAAACTGGAAACTAGAGTTTGGAAGAAAGCCTAGAGCTGAAACTCATCTTACCAATCTTAGAGCTGTTTTTGAAGTTTTTTACTTGCTGGAGGATATAATTTGTTGTTGTCGGCTAGTTGATAAGTCATGTCTGACTCTGCCACTCCATGGACTGTAGTACATCAGACTCTTCTGTCTGTGGGATTTCTTAAGGCAAGAAAGAATACTGGAATGAGTTCCATTTCCTTCTCCAGGGGATCTTCCTGACCCAGGGATCAAACCCGACTCTTCTGCATTGGCAGGTGAATTCTTTACCACTGAGCCACCTGGGAAGCCCTTGAGGACATAACACAGGGTAGAAAAAAGTGGCTTCTGCTTTGTGTAGGTAGAGGGAAGCAAGGTAGGGAGGAATCCTTTTATGGGAGAAATATCAATAACCTCAGATATGCAGATGACACCATCCTTATGGCAGAAAGTGAAGAGGAACTAAAAAGCCTCTTGATGAAAGTGAAAATGGAGAGTGAAAAAGTTGGCTTAAAGCTCAACATTCAGAAATCGAAGATCATGGCATCTGGTCCCATCACTTCATGGGAAATAGCTGGGGAAACAGTGGAAATAGTGTCAGACTTTTTTTTTGGGCTCCAAAATCACTGCAGATGGTGACTGCAGCCATGAAATTAAAAGACGCTTACTCCTTGGAAGAAAAGTTATGACCAACCTGGATAGTATATTCAAAAGCAGAGACATTACTTTGCCGACTAAGGTCTGCCTAGTCAAGGCTATGGTTTTTCCTGTGGTCATGTATGGATGTGAAAGTTGGACTGTGAAGAAGGCTGAGTGCCGAAGAATTGATGCTTTTGAACTGTGGTGTTGGAGAAGACTCTTGAGAGTCCCTTGGACTGCAAGGAGATCCAACCAGTCCATTCTGAAGGAGATCAACCCTGGGATTTCTTTGGAAAGAATGACGCTAAAGCTGAAACTCCAGTACT